>JARHVA010010361.1:0-2500 GCA_037957365.1 Torreya grandis | reverse complement strand
TTTACAATTGGAAGGATTTCATTTAATGATCTATTTTTTATGAACAATTGTTAAGACCTCAGATAGGTTCTAAAACCTCTCTTAAACCCTAATAATGACCAATCATGGGGAAAAGAGTTAAAAACACATATGATGACATATTTTTCTCCTAAAAAACCTTTAATTTTTTATTAATATAATTAGGTTACTCACATGTACTTTGATGCTGATGTCACTTGTACATATTGGTACAAATACCTTATTGTTTGCATATTTTTGGTGTTTTTCAAGTGTTTTGAGGAGGGGAGAGTTTCCAAATCATGGTATGAGGTAATTTATTACTTTATATATATATATATATATATATATATATATAATTCTCAATACATTCATAATAGGTTCTATAGGTGATCAAACTAGGCCCATTTTTCAAGGCAGTCTCAAATAAACTCAAAATGAGACTAGGTGGTAAGGCCATTTCTTGGTTTGCATTCTTGAATAGTGTCTTAGGACAAAAAATTTGACATTTAGGTTGGTAATGGACTAGATAAATTGAATCATATTATTTTTATTTCACATTTTTGGAAGAAGTAGAGCAAAAAATCAAGGTTCAAAGCAAGGAGGCCTAATTGAGGCCTAATTCAAGAGAGAGAGAAAGGCAAAAAAAATAGGTTTTCACTCAGATTCTAAGGATGAAATTTGGTATGGATTTATAATTCCATATAGGTGCCTATAATATTCCATTTTTTTTTAAATATTATTCATACAAATCCCACACAATGAGATTTATAAGAAAAAGGCTATAAGGAAACTAGGCCTAGTGAAGGCTTAAGGAGCAAAACAAGTTATTAGGAGTTAGTCCAAGAACTAAAATGGTGTGTTTTAGGAATGATATAATATTTAAATACAATTAATCTATTTTATATGTTATAAATAGGATTCAATTAATTTTTAGGCTAATTGGATAAAATAGGTATGGGAAATGGAAAGTTACAAGACACCCATGCACATAACTAATGGAATGGTAGGTCACAAGAGTTTTATAAGGAATTTAAGATGTTAAATTAGTGATATGAGATCATTTAAAGTTTAATACATGATATTTAAGTCTATTTTTCACTCATTCCATGTAAAGAAGGACAATTTCTAAGGAGTTAGTAAAGGTGTCAAGCAAGTTTGTAATTCCTATGCCACTTGGAAGTTTGAAGCTTCTTTATGAGTGAGACACATGGCCTTAGAGGTATTTTGGACTATCTCATAAATAATCTTCTATTTAAAACTCTCATGTACATTTTTCAATCTCTCTCTCTCTCTCTCTCTCTCTCTCTCTCTCTCTCCTCATCTCTCTCTCTCTCTCTCTCTCTCTCTCTCTCTCTCTCTCTCTCTCTCTCTCTCTCTCTCTCTCTCTCTATCTCTCTCTCCTCTCTCTCTCTCTCTCTCTCTCTCTCTCTCTCTCTCTCTCTCTCTCTCTCTCTCTCTCTCTCTCTCTCTCTCTCTCTTCATCTCTCTCTCTCTCTCTCTCTCTGTGTCTGTGTGTGTGTCCTTTTCTATAAGAGAAACCACTTTTGGCTATGTTTGTATGATCCACACCTGGTATGGTGAAGGCATTTTGGTTTGAATACTATATTTTCCTTTGAATAAATATTTAAAATATGGTTTTGAGTTAAAAACTTCTTTTTTAAGTGTGTGAAGTAGTGCATAGTGGAATGACAAGTGATAATCATCTATCCTTGTGTTCTCTTTTCTCTTTCATGTTTAGTGTAAGTAGTCTTTTATCTAATAAGTCACATGAAGTGTAGTTTTCTATATTTAAGTGTAAGGAATAACATTAGTGTCTATAATTAGACCTCTTGTTAATTCACCTTGAGAAGTGAAATTCATATCACCTTCAAGTTTGAAACACTTATGTTAGATCAATCTAGGATGTTGAATTTAGTCTTGTGAGTAATCTTTCATAGTGAAAGTATATGGTAGTCTTGTGGAGCTAAATCTGGTGAATCACATCTTTATAATAGTTTACTTTCATATTTTTTGTATCTATTTTCATCCAATCAAGTAAATTATCATAGGTGATAAGCTATCAAAGACAAATATAGGGAGTTATCCCTTCAATCTATAGGTTTACCTCTACTATAGGCAACCCACAAGCCTATAGGTAATCCAATGTGTTACTCAATTTAGATAAGGCTTAAACAACCTCTCCAAGGCTAAAAAATTGAGTGAAAACATGGACTTTGGATGCTTCTAGTTAAGGTGGATGCCTATGATAACTAAAAATATATAACTATTATTGACACTATTAAGGGAAGGAAGTTAGTGATCTAAACTATGGTGATAATATTCTTAGGACCATGGAGCATTCTAGCATAGAATAAGGAGAAACTAAATATGAATGATAGGAAATTAGATTTGCAAAGTTTTTAGATAGATAAATAGATAAGGGAAAGTGTGTATAATATCAAAATATGTACTCACAAGTCATATATGTCAAATATATGCCAAAAATGATGTTGTCAAGTGT
>JARHVA010010360.1:105000-177500 GCA_037957365.1 Torreya grandis | reverse complement strand
TTTTCAAACCTTTAGATATGTATGGGTCGACCTATTATGTTTCATTAACCCTTTGGTGAGAAAATTTTAAAAATAAGTGGTATAAATATAAGTTAAATCTAACTCATTGTTTATCTAGAAAATACCAAGAAAATACCTATTCAAGATTATTCCATCAATTGTATAAATGAGTTTTACTGCCCTATTTTCACACACACACACACACACACACACACACACACACACACACACACACACAGAGTCATATGATAGGTCTGAGGCATTAAATAATAGCCCAAAAGTAGTATTTGTAAAGTTACAAGATATATCACTACATGCACTTGGATATAACATTATACACCATTATTCACACACAAGCCAAAACATGGGGGAGAATTACATATGTATAAGGCCCTCTTTAGATTATTGGCTATGTATTCAATGATAATTGATAGAAGGATCCTTAAAGTTATATTGATTTTATGAGCCTACTAACCTAATTTTGGCAAGGTGACAAGACCTAATAGGGGGGATCTAGGGTTTGATCTCTATTTTTATATTGAGAGACTATGCATGTGATCTAAACAACATAGTTATAAAGGTGGAAAAATACAAAAATACTTAGGTAGAAGTTTCAATCAAAAGTCAATACTCCATACATGATAGATGCATTGAAGCATAAATAATAGAATCGATACAAGTGTACACATGGTGATACAAGTATCCATGCTGACATAAATTTGATGTCTAAAATAAAATATTCAAATAATATATTTTCACATCTACATTACTTAGATCTACTTGTGCATCAATGTATAAGATAGTATAATTTATCCTTCATATTACTATTATCAAAATATTGAATGATGTACTTTTTATATTTAGTATATGATTAGATTAAATATTTATTATCAAAATATTAGTAGAATATAAATTCTATAATTAGATTATTGTTTTATCATCAATTTTCACCTTTGGGGGAGTTTTTTGGGTTCCCTCCAATTGAGCTACACTATGGGAACAACCTCAGGCTGTGGGTCACCTATGGTGGGGTTGAACCTTTGGATAAGGCCAACTTCCTTTTGATGGATCACCTATACTAATGTTTTCAATAAGAAAAGGTTTGGAAAGGGGGAATAGGGATCCTAAGAAAGCTAACAGGGTGGTGCACCAAATTAAGTGAGACATCACACAAGCATGAAATATACATTAAAGAATCATAAGACAATACTAGCTTACATAATCTCAAAATCTAGATAATTACATAAGTATTTAATACACTAGGTTCAAGAAGAAATAGATTAAAACAAAGAGGAGTTTTAAGAATCACTAAGAACTTACACAAATGGTAGAAAAAACACAAATGAAAACCTAAAATCAACCAGAAAACACCCTAGAATATTCAAGAAAGAAGGACAATGGGCATGGAAGATTATCCTTCACAATACCATCATGTACAAGATTACTAAACATAGTTAAAAATAAATAAATAAGCAAATTAAGTCTTTATTAGATTCAAGAGGTTTTTCCATACAAGTTTTAATAGGGTCTAGCCTTATCAAATGAGAGTCTCTACTCTTACAGAATTGAGAGAGAGTTTTTATCATAAGTGAGAGTTTTTCTTATAAAAATTGAGAGAGTGCTTCCAAAATGGAAAGAATGGGTAATATATGAGAGAGGGAGAGAGAAGAGGGACCATGAGTACAAAAATCATTAATTGAGCTACCACATTTTGATGAATTATCCACCACCTTTTTTATCACATCAACACAATTCTCTATTGACAAGTTAACTTTTTATTTGTCCCAATAGACCTTGAATCTTCTCATTGGCTAAGAAAAATTCACTAGAAGATAATAGTTACTAAAGGTGGTGATTCATGGTCTTGCTTATGAAGGAAAGCTATTAAGCACCCTAAAAATTTATTTGACCACTGAATCTCCATCTTGGGACTCTACATCATCTCCACTTAATTCATTATGAGGACAATGTCCTTATATCTATGGACTTGATAGAACCATGCCCAATTTTGCTCTTAATGGATGCAAATACTTGTTTGTTGAGGATGTGTCCATATCAAAAGATGAGACACTTATTCATGATCATTCATATTTTCCCCTACTACAAAATTTGAGAGTAGATTTGTATTATAGATTAAAAACCAATCTAATTCATTGGTTTTCATATATTTACTAAACATCATTAAAGAGCCTATAGGCTATATAGCTTTGTTTTTTATCTTCACTATGTATAAATAAAAGGTATCTTGTCTCTTAAATTTTATGAAAATTGAGAAATCACCATATACATAGGTCTTCTTCAAAGAACGAAGATCATAGTTGTGAAACCATAATGCAACTCCAAAAGATGGATCATATATGGTACAAATATTTGAACCAGAGGTTCATATTGAGCTCAATGGCATTATAACTACATCATTGATCATCCTGACTATATCACTATGTATTTTTAATGGTATAGGATGACATTTGTAGGAATTTTTTTATTTTGACCTAGGTCATAATTATTCTCCACTTAAAATATCATATCTTTTGACCTTTAATATTGATCATCGATTTGCTTCCTCATGATTTAATCAAGAACTATTGAAAATATTAGACCCGCTATCTTAAAATTTTAATACCAATCATCGATCTTGATCTAAATTAGATGAAAACCATTGGATATTTTTCTTGTGCAACATTGATCTTCCCTTGTATGAAATCATTCAAGCCATAGATCTTCTACCAGTTTAACATGGTTGAGACACTTGGTAGCTCCTTATTTACCTTTGAGATTCACTAACCTTTTGACTTGATGCTCACCATTAGATATGTTTGGTACATTTAATCATGCATTATTGATCTTCTTAGACCCACTAACCTTTTTAATAATCATGCATCATTAGATCTCTATCAAGACACTCAATATCTTGTCACTTGTTATCTTCTCACTTACGCTGACCTTTTGACTTAATGCTCATCAATGATCTTTAATGTATGATCAAATATGCACCATTAGATCTTTGGGACCCACTAAAATCTATCTGATTACTTCTTTCTAATTTATTTAATATGATCAAATGATAACCATAAATCTTGGAACATTTGAATTCAAATGGATAGTTTATGAAGCTTAAACTTGATGTCCCTGCACATGTTTCATTCTGCAAGTCTAACTTTAAAGCTTTATAAATTGAGATAAACAACTCATCAAGTTATGAAATTTATAGAGGATGATCTAGGCATGAATAATTTCATGTCCATGTGGTCTTTTGGCCTTGATAAGTTCTCTAATAATACTTATTAAATGCACAATCAAGATAACCCATTCATTTATGCATGGCATCCTATGATGGTTTGGTCTTTCAAAGCTTGTCCTTGAGCTGTTGTATCTTTTTAGAAGGCTCTAATAGACTTTTAAGCCTTTGTGTAACCTAATTATTGCTCCTAAATTCTTGAAACACCATGGAAACTTTTTATTATTATTTACCTTTCAGCTTTAGACCTATTTCAATACTTGTTTCTCAAAGATCAACAAAACACAATTTAAGCCTACTTAAAGTGTTTCAAAAGATTTGTAAGTGACATTTGATATCATTCTAAACTAGGAACTTTTCTTAGCTAATCACTCCATAGAAATACCTATACAAACTAATCCATTAGGAAAATTTCTATATGTGGGCAAAAGATCCTTAATTGGGCCAAATTTGGCCAAAGTTTCTAGCAACATCCTAGGGTTGCATGCCTTTTATGCAAATACTTAGTGGCCTTAACTAATCCATTTATTACATATAGTCTTAGTCTTTTCTATTAACTAATGTGAGAGTGACTCAAGGTTGATCCTTTCTGAAACTTCCTCTTGAATCAAAAGGAACAAAAGAGTAAAACAAACAACATTGCCCAAGGCACTTATTGAAATGGAAACACAAAACTAAAATAAATGTGCACAAGGTACTTAGAGGAAAGCATAAAAAACTACTCTTATATTATATAATATCATAAAATAGCTATAAAATACTTTAATTACAAGGCTTTAAATGAATGCCATTGACTAGGATGGGTAATACCTCTCCATCCAGTTGGGCAAACTAAAAAGCATTATGCTATTTTCTTCTATGGATCAAGTAAGGGCCACTCTAAAAGCTATCAAACTTGGTATGGTTGCTTGGTTTGGCCTTATTTAAGTCCCATCTGAGGACTAGGTTCCCTTACTTGAATATCCTTGCTATTTCTCTCTTGTTAAAGGATTTTTTGACCTAAGCTTGGTGTGACTCTAATGTCTTCATTGCAAGGTCCCTCATTTTTTCAAGCTCTATAAGATCTATCATCCTCACATTCATAAGATCACAATCCATTAACTCAAGCCAATGGGCTAACTCCAATGCAAGCATTTCAATAGAAAGGAGTAATTTATCTTCTTTTCCATATATAAGGACATATGGAGAATTACTAATGGTAGATTTGGAAGTCACTCTTTCATCCCATAAGGCTATCCTTAGCTTTGTATTCCACACTCTTTGATTCTCTTCCATGGTTCTATTGATAATACTTATAAAGTTATTATTTTTAGACTATGTTAGCCCATTGCCTTGGGGGTACTAATTAGAGGATGTGCTAAGGTAGATTCCCAAATTGAATGCCCATTCACTTATTTTCATGCCAAAAAATGCTAAGGGATTATCTAAAATTATAGTATTTGGGACACCAAACCTAGTCACTATGCTATCATAGAAGTCCAAGACTTCCATCTTATTAGCTTATTTCAAGGAAAGTACTTCCACTCACCTAGTAAAGTAGTTAGTTTTAATGAGTACCCATTTATGCCCTACACTTAAAGGTGGATTTATCATACCTAAGAAGGGTTGCTCACCTAGACTGGGTTGAGTGGAAGAGCTGATAATATTTAATTTCCTAAAAATAAATCACATTTTTGACATTTTCTAACCCATGCATAGGCATCCTTGAAGAGTCTGGGCTACTAATAAGTAGCTCTCATCATCTTTGTTGTTATAGTTCTTGGAACAAAATGGCCTCTTATAGGTCTATCATGAAACTGATCTAAGAGCTTTGTCACTTGATCATCATCAATGTACCTAAGAAGTATCCCATTAAGGTCCGTTCTAAGAATAACACCATTGACTAATACATAAGGTATGGAAATAAGTCTAAAATACCTTCTTATTGTCCTATCCAAACTTAGGGGCATTCTCTTGTCATCAAAAAATGTGTCATGTCCTCGAGACAACTATTGTGAGGTAGAGGTGGATCTATCTTTGAGTTGTCTTTTATCACCAAAAAAACTTATTTATCTTCATGAATATCATTCAACGTATTCTAACACAAGCCTTTACCTCTTACTAGCTTAGTGACTTTGATCTCCACATCATACTCCATGACCTTGGTAATCTAACCTACTCTTTTCTCATTCAAATCCTTTTTGAGAAGAAAGTCCCTAACTCCAAGATGAGACACCATGAGATGGATCTTGTTGTTGGAAACAAGAACTTGTTTTTCTATGAAAGTATAACTTACCTCATATCCCTCTATCCCCTGACTAAAAAAAGTAACTGGCAACTCAAGTTCTTCACTATTCTTCTGCATTAGCATAGCTGATATGTTGTTAACATTGACAAAGGTGTACAATATGAAATAATTTGAGAAAGTGGGATTCATGAACAAATATTCTTGGTCAATGGCTTGATTGATGGCCTTAAATTTTGCTCTACCTTCATTTGACTAGGTAAACAATTGGCACTTCTTTAGCATGGTGGTGATGGGTTTGACCAAGTTTTCAAAACCAAGTATACATTCTCAAAAAATTTATCTTCCCAAGGAAGCTCTAGATTCATTTATTGTGCTTGGGTAAATATAGTGCTAAGATAAAACTTATTCTATCAGGGTCAATGGATAATCCTTCCTTTGAAACAATATGTACCAAAAGTTTTCCTTCATGAATAGTAAATACACATTTATTATGATTTAAAGAGATCCCATACTCTCTACATATTTATAAGATCAACCTTAGATGGTCCATGTGCTTACTATCCTTCTTGGAGAAAACTATGATGTCATCCAAGTAAAATAGTACCATTTGATTCAATAACCCTTGAAAAGCCATTTCCATGTCTCTTTGAAAAGTGGGCCCAGCATTTGACAATCCAAAAGGCATATTTTGGTAAGCATATGTGCCCCACTTTGTGTTGAAGGTAGTCTTATACTGATCTTCTTCTCTCATCAACACTTGGTTGTAACCTGAATACCCATCCAGGAGGGAGAAGCATTCTAAACTAGAAACTATCTAAAGTAGTTGCTTCATGGATTGAAAAGGATAGTGATCCTTCAATGAGACCTTATTCAAATCCCTAAAGTTAACACACAATCTGATCTCTCCACTCTTCTTCCTGATAGGCACCAAATTAGATACCTATGAGGATTTCCTAATGGGAAAGATGATATTAGATTTAATCATTTTAGTTAATTATTTCCTCATAAGATCTTCAATTTTAGGGTTTATAGGCCCCTAATTCTACTTAACAGGCTTGGCATTAACCTCTAGTTCTATAGTGTGTTGGGCTAGCTTGGGATCAAAGACTCTCAGGTCACCATATTACCAAGCAAATATTTCTTCATATTCTTTAATAAGTTATATGAAATCATGTATTTTAACTTTAGTGCTTACCTTTCCAATCTTGAGGAGCTTATATTTGAAGATAAAGACTCTTTCATAGTTATCTTCACTTGTTAACATTACTACCTTATCTTTTAACATATGATTTACCTCACAAAAAATACCTTTAAGGGTGAAAATCCCTTTAGGAATCCTATTAGATCTAAACTAAACAATTTAATCCTCATATTGATGTTGAATATTTTCTTGGTTTATGGAAGAGAACTCTACTTCCTGCTATAAGAAACAAGCAATCTATTTGTTATTCTCAAAGACTTGCCAATGAGATTCATTATCTGGCATTGATGGTCTTACCACCACTTTGACATATGGATGCACCTTGGTCCTTTTTAACTCATTTGGGATGTCTAATTGAGATCCCAAAGATACCAACCTATCATCATGTATATTCTAATTCCTTGGCACTACTTAGATGTTAAAGGTCTCAAAATCTTTAAGTATGTCCCATACTCTATGTTTGTAAGACTTTATCAAAGGATTTTTGGTTATATTTGGCCTCTAACTTGATGCACTATCATCTCACTATCCACATAAACTTTCAACTACTTAATCCCTCTCTTATTATCCAATTGAAGGCCATGGATAAGGCCTTCATACTCTACTGCATTGTAAGAGAAATTGATTTGGAACCTGTAACAGGAGAAATATTTGCCATTTTAGGGGCATACTAAAATTTCACCTACACCCACTCTATGCTTGCTCTTTGAGCCATCAAAGAACAATTTACATAAGCCATTAGGATTTACTTAGGGTCTAATGAGGGATGGCATGGATTTATTTACTTCATGTAAGTAGTAGACACCCATGTCCCTCTCTTTAAGTCCTTATAAGGGATCAACCAAATGATTGTCATTCCATAATTTATCTAAAAACATGTCTGGTATCTCCTTAGGGTGAGTGTTCAATTCTTGACCAACCATATGTTCATCCTCATCTAGGATGGTGTAATTGAGGTTTATGCTTTCTAGCACATAAGGCTCTAAATGGAATTGTACAATGGGTTTACCCATAGTGGATACCTTGGTTTCATATCTTGTCTTGAATGCTTTGTATGACTAATCTAATGCTAAATAACCTATGTTATTTTTAGTGAATTTCATAGATAGGCATAGGGTAAAATGAGGAGGTACATTTAGGATTAATACATCTTGAAGCGCTAAGACACTAGGGAAAGCATGGAAGGTCAAGTTGAGATTTATGATTAGGATAGATGGTTTGGTAGAAGAACTATCAAGTTGTAACACTCCTTAAGATTAGGGTTCATACTTTAGACCAAGATGGTCTACTATGGACTTTAGAATTATTGAGGTACTAGCCCCATTATCTACCAAGTAATTGTGCAATAAAGAGTAACCAATGATTACTGAAATGTAAAATGGAGGAGGTTTGACCACCTTAGCTAGTTTCCCTTCATTTGGTCCTTTGGTTGTATTGGTGAGAACCACATTATCTTTACTTGGTTTCTTCTCATGAATCTTGATCTTTTATAATCCTTCCTAAAGTATGTCCACTTGACTAGGCATGGAGAACATATCCCACATTAGCAAACTCACATTGGAAATTTTCATTTGTTCCATAATGTTGATGGGTGAACCACCAACCTTTGGTTGTGCTTTGGGAGCCACAACTATAATTGAAATTTGTGAGCTTTGAAAAATAAAGGAATTCCACTAATTTTTATTCCTTAGAGTAATTATAACATTTGGAGAAACAACAAGTCCATTTGTATTTGATATTGAAGGAGTAACGGTAAGAGGCTCTTTGACTAATTCCTAGTTTCCATCTATATTCCTTATTTTGAACCTTATATTTGCTACCACTGGAATTTATGCCTAGATAGAACTAGCCTATTAATTGAGTGAATAATACTCTTATTTCTCATAGTTGACCATTTTATCACCCAACTAGCCTGGTCCTTGATCAGGCCCTTGACTTTGTTAAGACTCTTCTAGTTTTTTCATCATGGGTACCTCTGTGTTCTGGGCCATAAGAGCTTGATTATACCCATAATTGGCAGCTTGCTACCATTGGTCATTGAAAGCTTGGTTAAAGTTAGTGTTTGGGATAATGGATTGTCTAAGAGACTAATTTTAAGGCATGGCACCCTCAACTTCTTGAATAAAATTATTATGAACTAGGAGCAAAGTGTTAGAAGTGCTCACAACATTTGGATTATAGTTACTCTGTCTATTATAACTAGGCTACCATTATCCTTAGTTTTGACCTTGGCCTTCACCTTGGAAATTTTCTTTGTAGGGTGGCCCATTTGCTTGATAATATTGTTGTTGAGGTTAATATGAGTCTTGATAAGGCCTATTAAAATCTTTATGTACCTTAACATTCACCAATTCATTTCCCAAGGATTGAAACATGCTCTTAAGCTCTTGAAAGTTCTTATGTTCTTAGGAATCACTAGATTGACTAGTGGAAGTCTTTTATTGCTTTGGTGAGGGTATAAAAACAATTTTAGGAATAGGAGTAATGACATCAAGGGGAAGAATATAAATAGGAGATGGTATGATATCAAGGAATAAAGGCATTGGGGGTCTAGGTATTAGTTTACCAGCTTAGATTAGATAATTTTTTTCCTTGATTGCCACCTCATATGCATTTGGAAATGTGTTCCCTCCCATAGACTGGATCATTACTAAAATGTCACTATTAAGGGATTTCAAATAGTATAAGAAGGCAAAGTTAGGGGTAAGCATAATAAAGACTGGGATTTTGTCCCAAGTTTTCTAGAACCTTGTATTGAATTTTTGCATGACTTCAAGAGGGGCTCTTTTTATTGTAGTTAAATACTCTATAAGTGACAAATGGTCACTTTTATCCTTAAATATTTTACACAAAGCCTCTACTAATTGGTTTCATGTGTCAATGGAATTAACATCAAGGCTTTTATACTAGTGTATGGCTTTACCTTAGAAAGAGATGGATAATAACCTAAATGCCACATTTTCCTCATTGATATCATGAATGTTGTAGATGTTAGATATATCCATGAGGTGTTCATAAGGGGTTGTAGATTGGTCTCTAATAAAATAAGGGACACTTTTAAGAGATGTTAATGGAATAAAATATATTGAGGGAGGGCCAAAGGACTTTGGCCATTAAAATCCTAAAAATCTCTAGGGATTACCATGGATATAAAAGGGTTTAACAAAGATCTCCTTGTAGGGGTAGGCCTTTAAATTGACCTAGGATCAAATATTCCTTTATATGGGTGTGTATTGGTAAACCTTAATCTTTTTATTGCATTTAAAGGTAGTCCAACAAATTTAAAAGGAATACGTATAGAACTTAACCTTGTAGTCACCTTTGGCATGAAATGAAGTCATTTTTATGATACCAAAATGTTAAATGTTTTTTGGAGTCACTAGATGTTGTTACTTAGAAGCTATAACTATTGCAAATTGATCAAACTAGCATCAAAATTTGACTAATATTTTTTAACTATAGTCCCACTGAGTGTGTGAGAAATTATTGTAGCATCAATTTACACCCTTAGAGGGAGTTCTTCAGGATCCCTCCAATTGAGCTACACTATGGGAACAACCCCAATCTATGGGTCACCTATGGTGGGGTTTAACCTTTTAAGAAGGCCAACTTCCTCTTGATGAATTACCTATGCTAATGTTTACATTGAGAAAATGGTTAGAAAGGGGGAGTATGGATCTTAAGAAAGATGATAGGGTGATGCACCATATTAAGTGGTAACTCACACAAAGCATGAAATATACACTGAAGAAGCACAAGATAATAATAGCTTTCACAATCTCAAAATCTATATAATTTCATAAGTATTTAAAATACTAGGTTCAAAAAGCAATGGATGAAAACAAATAGGAGTTCTAAGACTCACTGAGAGCTTACACCAAAGGTGGAAAGAACAAAAATTTAGACCTACAATCAACTAAAAAACACCCTAAAATAGTCAAGAAAGATGGACAATGGGCATGGAAGATTCTCCTTCACAATACCATCATGCACAAGATTATTAAATACAGTTCAAAAGCAAGAGATAGGTAAAGAAAGTCTTTATTATCTTCAATAGGTTTTTCCATACATGTCTTGATAGGGTCTAATCTTATCAAATGAGACTCTCTACTCTTATAGAATTGAGAGAGAGTTCTTATCACAAGTGAGAGATTCTTTATTCTAAAAATTGAGAGTGTGCTTCCAAAATGGAAAGAATGGGTAATATATGAGAAATAGAGAGAGAAGAAGGAGCATGAGTACAAAAGTCATTAATTGAGATGCTAAATTTTGATGAATACTCCACCAAATTTTTGATAAAATTATCATATTTCTCTATTGATAAGTTAACTTTTTATTTTTCCCAATAGCCCCTAAATCTTCTCATTGACTAAGAAAAATGCACTAGAAGATAATAGTTGTCAAAGGTGGTGAGACATGGTCCTGCTTATAAAAGAAAACCCTTAGGCACCCTAAAAATTTATTAAATGTTATAGCTAATTTCTCTAACCACAAAATCTCTATCTTGGGACTCTATGCCATCTCTTCTTGATTCATTATGAGGATAAGATCCTTATATCCATGGGCTGGATAGAACCATGCCCAAGTCTACTCTTAGTGGTTGTAAGTACCTATTTGTCAAGGATGTGGCCATATCTAAAGATGAGACATTTCTTCATGATCATTCATATCTACCCCTAATACAAAATCTAAGCATAAGTCTATATTATAGATTGAAAACCAATCCAATTCATTGGTTTTCATATAGTTACTACACATCAATAAAGAGCCTACATGCTACATATTTATCTTCATTATGTATAAATAGAACTATCTTGTCTCTAAGCGTTTATGGAAATTAATAAATCACCATATACATAGTTCTTCTTTAAAGAACAAAGATCATAGTCATGTAAACATACTAAAAACCTAAAAGATGGACCCTGTATAATACAAACATTCAAACCAAAGGTTCATATTGAGCTTAATAGTGTCAAAACTCCATCATTTATCATCCTTACTATATCACTATATCCTTTTAATGGTATTCTATAGAGCTCTAATGGTGATAGGATGATCTTTTTAGGACTTACTTCTATTTCAACTTAGGTCACAATTGTTCTCCACTTAAAATCTCTTGTCTTTCAACCTTTAATATTGAACATCAATCTACTTCCTCATAATTGAATCAAGCACTGTTGATCTTAATAGGCCCATAATATTTGAATTTTAATACCAACCATCAATCTTGATCCACATTGAATGAGCACCATTAGATCTTTCTCTTGTGCACCATTGATCTTCCTTTATATAAAAAAATGTGAGTCGTAGAACTGCTAGTTTAATGTGGTTGAGACACTTGGTAGCTTCTTATTTCCCTTCAAGATTCACTGACCTTTTAACTTGATGCTCATCATTAGATCTTATTTTTTTGTTTGATTGTGCACCATGGATCTGCTTGGACCCACTAACCTTGTCAATCACCACACACCATTAGATCTCTATCAAGACACCTGAGATCTTTCCACTTATCAACTTCTCACTTACACTGACCTTTTGACTTGATGCTCACCATTGATCTTCAATGTATGATCAAATGCACACCATGAGATATTTGGGACCCATTGACATCTATCAGATCACCACTCACCATTATATTTGATATTATTGAATTTTCAACATTGATCTTGGAACATTTGAATTCAAATGGCTAGTTTATGAAGCTTAAACTTGATGTCCCTATGCACATTTTATTCTATACGTCTAAATTTGAATCTTTATAACTTGAGATAGATAACTCATCAAGTTATGAAATTTATAGAGAATGATCTAAGAATGAATAACTTCATGTCTATGTGGTCTTTTGGCCTTGAGAGGTTTTCTAAGCATACTTATTGAATTCATAATCAAGGTGACCCATTCATTTCTACATGATGTCTTGTGATGGTCTGGTCTTTCAAAGCTTGTGATTTAATTATTGTCTCTTTATAAGGCTATGATAGACTTCTAAGACTTTGTGCAACTTGATTCCTACTCTTAAATACTTGAAACACCATGAAGACCTATTGGTCTTCTTTACCTTAAAAATCTAGATCTATTTCAAGAATTATTTCTCAAAGATCAACAAAACACACTTTAAGCCTAGTTAATTTTTTTCAAAAGCTTTATAAGTGACATTTGATTTCCTTCTCAACTAGGAACTCTTCTCAACTGATCACTCCATACCAAGACCTCTAGAAGTAGATCCATTGGGAAAATTTCCATATGTGGACAAAAGATCCTTATGTGGGCCAAATTTGGCCAACAACTAATTTTTAGAGTAACTTAATCCTTGATTTATTAGGTTACTCTTTCATTGTTAATATTTATTTCAATAAAGGGTTAAGCATTTACCAAACCTAATCTCTAAGTCTTTTCATGCAACTACTATCTTACCTAGGGTTTTCAACCTTCTAATATTTTTGTTTGTTGTATTTATTTAGACTTTTTATAACTTTGTATGTAACCTATGAATATTCCTAGACTAGATGGTGTTCCTATTGAAAATCTTAATTTAACCTTTGGGCCACCTAAAAATTCTCAATATGATATCATGTCAAATTCTACAAATAATGTGACAATAATGACAATGATCAAAATAATGAAAATTTTATTATAGAATATGAATATGATCATGAGGATAATTAAACACATTAAAATAATGAGAATGAATAATTATACCAAGATAAAGTTAAATTTATTGTGTTTTATTAAGAGCGTATTCATGAAAATCCTAAAGATCTCGACAAGATCCTTAATACTATATTAGAATCTAAAAAATTAAAAGGTGTTACTGAATAACCATTTCTCTCTATTGATAAAAATATTAAGACTACTTGATATGCCTATCACACATCTATTCCAACCTCCCTCCCCTCAAGCGTAACATTTCATGCTACATCTAGTGGGTACACAAGATTTGTTTTCAAACCATTGTTCCCTAAAGATCAAACCATCATTTCTATATCATCCATGGGAATAATTAATACTTTAAATAAATTATGGTTTTTAATGCCTACATAACCAAAAGTGGTGTTTTCATCCCCTTTGGTGAATTTTTAGGTTTTAAATCAAAATCCAAATGGGTATCTGTGTACACTTATAATTTATACAATATTTAGAATCTAAGGTTACCAACATTGAGCAGAATTATATGAAATCATCTCATGATATTGATCCACAAGATGTATTTCATAATCATCTATCCCCTAAGATATATTTTCACCCTTTTCCAATTTGTTTTATTACACCCAAGTTCACACTTTATGATGGCACGGGTGATCCTAAATAACATCTTCAATCTTTCTATACAACATGCCTTGATTATGCTTTAAATGGCAAACCTTTGGATAAATTATTTCCAAGAAGTCTAAAGGAATATGTTTTGAGATGGTTATATGATTTACCAATAAAATTATTAAGAGAATTCAAGTCTTTGGTGGATTAGTTTTTATCACATTTTTCAATCAAAATTATAGAAAATATATCATATGCATAAATTTCTAAGATAAAATAAGGAAAAAATGAGCCTATTAACATTGATATATATGATGATGTTGGGAAAAATTATAAGTTCAATGGGATATAAAGAGATTCAATATATATTTAAGCAAAGTTTTCTTGCTCCCTTACATGAGTATATTATTTTTAAGAGGTTCATTTGTATTGATGACATATGTCATATTGTTCGAGATAGATAAATGGAAATTTATTCATTTAAAAAGATTAAACATTTATAAAACACACCAACTACACCCAATACCAACTTTCATATCAAATCAAAATATAAGGTCAAAGCTACTGAGGCTAAAAATTAAATAACCACCATAGTTAATACAATGTCATAATAACCTAATCAACTTATTTTATCCAAAAAACCTAAGAAACAATTTACATGATTGCTTGAGTCTCTAGCTTCACTAATTCTAAATATTACAAAGTGTCATCTCATATTTCTCCACATCTTATAGTGGTTGATATGAGTTAACCTATACCAAAAGGATATGATGTCAATGTTTATTATGACTATCACCAATGTGTTGGGAATTCTATGAACATGTGTTTTAAATTTAAGCACAATATACAAGATTTTATTTTTAGTAATCTATTCACCTTTGAGGATTCTCTAATGGATTTTGGATCACAACCTAATGATCATCAAAATCAAAATATATTCAACAATCCATCAAAATATTATTTTAAAGAAACATCAAAAGTGGAAATGACATATCATTAACATCCTCCTCTACCATATTATGGGAAACCATTATATGGGATTATTGGTACACTTATATGTGATATCCCTCATATGGTTTAGAAGCCTTCTATTTCATTTTATGACAACAAGATTATGGATCATGATTCAGATGTTCATTCCTTATTTATTAGGTCATATATTGATCATTAACCTATACACAATGATATGGTTGATAATGGTTCAAGTGAGAATGTACGTACCATGAAATTACTCACACATTTAGGATACACATAGGATGATTTATTCTTTTTAACAAAAATGGTTAAATCATTCAATGGGAAGACACAAGTTTTTGGTGAGATTAATTTACCTTTTCAGGTTATATCAACAGATGCAACCAAAAAATTTAATTTATACCACATATTAGAGTATTTGATATATTATTTGGATGACCTTTCATTCATAAGATCCATGTGGTACCTTCCACTATGCATGGATGTATTAAATATATTCATTCTAATAGGGAAATTATAGTTTTAGGTATTCAACATGAATATCCTTTATAATAGGAAAAATTTATTCTATGACAACTAATTATACAACCTATTAAGATTAATAATGTTTGAAATGGTAATCAACAAGATATATCCTTTCCTAGGTGACCAACACTTGAGAGGCCATTACATTAGAGATCTATAGTGGAATATTTGAGATCCTCATTTACACCTCCATGGCCTAGCCAATTATTGACAATAGAGCACTGTGTTTCAGAATGAGTACAAAGACCTAATATTACACCAAGGAAATAACATAACATTAAACAATGCTTTCCATAAATAACTACACCTTTTACTACTACATCATGACCAAAAAGTCTTATAAGGCATATACAAACTATTACAAATCCTCCACTTCTAAATTTGGCACATATACATAATCTTGGTAGTGTGACGAATTTAATATAGCATATTCATAGTATAGATCACCCTATGAGCATACCTTAGGTGGGATGATCAACTAACACTCTCTTTCCAAACATGTCAAAAAGATTAAAAAATTCAAACATAGAATACAAAAATAAAATACAAAAACATTCAAAAAAATAAAAATATTTAACATGCTCAATATATTTATGTATATGTTGTTTACTTTATGTTAGTAGATAGCATATCATTTTTATATACACATATGTTTCATGGGTACTTGAGTTTGGTAAAATCATACATGAGATCCACAATACATGAACATCTGGATGTTGCACCTTTCATTTTCTTGAGTGAAACACTACGTTTGGGAGCATCTTGATTCTATATGATCATGATTAACATTAGTTATATTATTTAATGATAATTTCCATTATTATATTGAGCTTATATACTGACATTTACAAATACATATACTCATATTTCTATCGTACACAATCTACTTGATAAGTTATTGTACATGACATTTTGTTAACATATGTATGTGGGGACTAGTATGACATGCCTATGCTAGTTACTTCTATTTAATTTACTTCATCTATTCACATGGATTACTTGAGTTTACTACTTGTTTAATTCTTTATCTTTATCATGGAAAATTTTAACATGTTATTGGTTGTTTCCCATAGTTCCCTAAATCTTGCTTGTTTCTTTAGTGTATGGATATTTTCATAAGACCCATCCTTGAGTGTGTGGTATTTCAACACGCTCCTTATTTTTTTATACTTATACCCCTCTTTTCATGGTATTTGAGTAATCTTGTGTGTGTGATTTATTGTTTTATGTGATTATATATTTTAGACATTGACATTATACAAATAATGCATCTTATGAATTCTTATATATGCATGTTATGAGATTCATTGATATATCTACTTTGACCTAATAATGTTATATGATTCTTTAATACATGATTCATATAGATACAACATAATTATCTTATCCTTTTGAGATAAGGGGACTATCAATTTTTCATTACCCTCACCTCAAAATGGGGGAATATTAATGGGGGAATGTCACAGAGACATGATTACATGTACATACAATTGATAAAATTATTAGAATTCAATTCAATTTACATGATTATGATATACATGTGGTAAATTTTTTTATACATGTGGCATAGATTTAGAATAAAAGTTTATATATTTATGATACATATTGTACATATTTTATATATTAGAGGTTACATTTTGATATATACTTCAGATTGAGACACATTTGAAGTGAATATACCATGGAAATGCACTAAATTATATATACATTATCCACATTATACCAATATTCATGCATTGACCCTAACAAAATGTAACATTTGAGATGTTATTTACCTTAAGAGTGATTTTATTTGATTAGTGTGACCGATATTTTTCACCCTTGATGGGCTTGGCACTATTTTATATTATTTTGAGTTGATATGCATACCATTTGACTTGAGAGAGATTGGCTAGATTATGATATGCTAGAGTTCTACAATTGAGATTTTGAGCTCTTAATGAACTTGACACAACTCACCCTTATACCATATTAGGGGAATTATCACCCTCTAATTACCCTATTCATGTCTTCAAGGTTTAGTTGTGAATTTATCTCTAATGTTTCAACTAGGAGACATCATTACCAAAGTAAATGATTAAGAGAAAAAATGGTTGCATCAATACATAGGTGTACTCTTTACTTTCTCTTAGTCAATAATCAATACTCTGTACAATACACATGTATTGAAGAACATAAGATAGAATTATCACAAGGGTCTGTAGGGTGACACAAGTGTTTATGCTGATAAATAACTAATTTTTAGAATGTGATGACTAGATCATAATCTTCATATAGTTTATTTATAAACCTACATTACTCAAATCTGTTTATATATTAGTGTATAAGCTAATTATAATTTCTCTTTCATATTTATATTATAAAAATATTAATGTTATACTTTATATATTTAGAATATGCTTAGATTTAATATTTTTTATCATAATTATAGTGGAATCTAAATTCATTAATTGGCCTATTTTTTAGAGGAGCTTGCTCCTTGCTTGATTAGGATACTCTTTCATTATTAATCATTATTTCCAAAAAGGGTTAAATGTTTATTAAACCTAACCTCTGGTTCTCCTCATGTAATTATAGTTTTCTTTAGGGTATTTATCCTTTTAATGTTTTTACTTGTTAAATTTATTTAGATTTTTCTTTTTTATGTAACCTAGATGTAGTCCTAGATTAGGTGGTGTTCATATTGAGCATTTTGAGCTACCCCTTAGGACACCTAAAATTTATCAAGCTAATACCATGTAAAATTATGCTAATAATGAGAGTGATAATAATGATAATGAGAAAAATAATCAAAAAAATATTATAAAATTTGAATCTAATCATAACGGTAATGGAACACATGAAAAAAATGAGCATGAATAAGTAGTTTAAGATCAATTTAAATGTATTGCATTGTTTTAGGAGCACATTCATGAAAATATTGAAGATCTTCAAAAGATAGTCAATACTATATTAGAAGCTAAAAAAGTAAAAGGTGTTAGTGAACAACCATTTCTCTTTATTTATATAAATATTGGAGCTACTGGGTATGCCTATCACACATCCATTCCAATATCCCTCTCATATATCACATAATTTCATACTAAATCTAGTGGGGGCATGGGACATGTTTTCAAACCATGTTCCTTGAAGATTAAACCAATATGGCTATATCCTCCATGGAAATAATTAATACTTCAACTCAATTACTAGTTTTAATGCATACATCAACCCAAGTGGTGTTTTCATATCCTTTGGTGACTTATAAATTTTTAAATCAAAATCTCGATGGGTTTATTGTTCACACTCTTTTACACATTACATTGAGAAAAATGATACAAGATCAACTCATGATATTGATTCAAAAGATGTAATGCATAATCCTATAGCACCTTTTAAATTTTTACACCATTTTACAACTAGTTTCATTTCACCCAAGTTCACACTTTATAATGGCAAGGGTGATCCTAGAAAATATATTCAATATTTCTATGCAACATGCCTTGATTGTGCTTCAAACAATAAACTTTTGATCAAATTATTCTCAATAAGTCTAAAAGACTATGCTTTGAGATAATTTTATTATTTACCAATAAAATCTATAAGAGAATTCAAGACTTTGGTAGATTAATTTTTAAGATCATTTTCAATAAACATTATAGAAAATATGTCATATGAAAAAAATTCCAAGATAATACAAGAAACCAATGAGCCTATTAATGAATGACTTTAAATATAGGATAATGTTGGCCAATATGATATATGTAATGGTAGATAAATAAGGTAAAGATATATTTAAGTAAAATTTGTATGCTTCCTTACACAAGTATATTATTTTCAATAAGTTCAAATATTTTGATGACTTATGCCATATTGTCAAGATAGAGAAATGAAACTTATTTCATTAAACAATCTTAAGTATGTAGAAAACACAAAAACTACATCTAAGACCAAGTTTCAAATAAAACCAAGTTATAAGGTCAAGCTTATTGAGGCTAAAAATAAAATAATCACCATGAGTAATATAGTGTCACAAAAACCTAATTGGCTTATCTTATCTAATGCACCTAGGAGACAATTTACATAATTACCTAAGTCTCTAGCTTCTATACTTCTGAATCTTGTAGATTTGTAATCACATATCTCTCCCTCCTCATGTGGTGTCTGATATGAGTCAACCTATAAAAAAATGATATGATGCCAATGATTATTATTACTATCACTAATATGTGGGGCATTCTATGATCATATGTTTTAAATTAAAGAACACAATACAAGATCTTAATGATAGTGATGTACTTACCTTTGAGAACTTTCTAATGGATTCAAAATCGTAACCTAATGATTATTGGTAAACTTAGACATGAGATACCTCCTATGGTTCAGAGGCCTTTTATTTCATTTGATGATATCATGATTGTGGATGATGACTCAAATATCCATTCTTTATTTATTAGGGCACATATTGATCATCAACTTATACACAATGTTGTGGTTGATATAGTTCTAGTGAGAATGTATATACCATGACATTACTTACACATTTAGGATACACATAGGATTATTTATTCCATTCAAGAAAAATAATCAAATCATTTGATGAGAAGGCACAATAATTTTTTGGTGAGATTTATTTACCTTTATAGGTTGGTCTAGCACATGTTACCATACCATTTTTAATTATACCACATACATGAGTCTTGGATATATTATTGGGATGACCCCTAATTCATAAGCTTCATGCAGTACCTTCCACAATGCATGGGTGTCTTAAATATATTAGGGTAATTAAAATTTTAGGGATTCAATATGAATATCCTTTGTAACAGGAAAAATTTATTCCATGATAGCTAATATTACAACCTACTAAGGTTAATCATACATAAAAGGGTAAGTAATAGGCAATTATATTTACTAAGTGACCAATACTTGAGAGGCCATTGAATCAAAGATCTATAGTGGACTCTTCAAGATCCTCATTTACACCTCCATGGACTAGCCAATTATTGACATCAGAACACCATGTTTCAGAATGGGAATAAAAACCTAATATTATACCAGGGAAATCACATGTCATTAAACAATGGGTTCCAAAAACCAATACACCTTATACTACTACCTCATAACCATAGAGTCTAATGAGACATACACAAAGTATTATAGATTCTCTAATTCAAAATTTGGGACATATACATGATCCTTGGTAGCATGACCAGTTTACTATACCATATATAGAATACATAGCATACTATGAGCATCCCTTATGTAAAAGAAAATTCAAAAATAAAATAAGAAAACATACAAATAAATAAAAAATACAAAATTATTTATCTTTTCACATGTTTATTAGCTTTGAGCATATTATGTTTACTTTATGTTAGTAAATATCATATCTATTATATATACACATATGTTTCAAGGGTAATTTAGTGTGATAAATGCATGCATGAGAGCTATGATACATTAGCATGTAGATGTTGGACCTTTCATTTTCCCACACGAGACACTACATTGGGGGAATCATGTTTTTATTTGATTATGAATGACATAGGTTATATTGTTTTCTGATCATTTACATTATCAAATTGAGATTATATACTAAATTTTACACATGCATATACTCATGTTGTTATCTTACACAATGTACTTGATATGTTATTCTACATGATAATTTTAAAACATATGTATGCATGGAATAGTATGACATGCTTATGCTAGTTTCTTTTATTTAATTTACTTAATCTCTTCTAATGGCTTACTTGAGTGTAATTATTATTTGTTTCTTTATCTTACCCATGTTAACATTTAAACATGTTCCTTGTTTATTGGCTATAGTTACCTAAATCTTGTTTGTTTCTTTAGTGTGTGGACATTTTCATATGTCCTCCCCTTGAGTGTGTGTCATTTTAACATGCCCAATTTTTGTGGTCTCTTTAGACCCCTCTTTTCATTAAATTTGATTTATCTTGCATGTGTTCTTGATTGTTTAATGATATTATATCTTATAGATGTTAACTTGATAAACATGATTCATCTTGGGGCTTATTATGTATTCATACTATGAGATTCATTCATATTTATACTTTGAGATTGTACTACCACATGGTTATTTAGTACATGATTTTCATAGATATAAAATATTTATCTTATCCTTTCGAGATAAGGTGACTATCACTTTTTAATTCCCCTAACCTAAAAATGGGGGTATATCAGTGGGAGCATGTCATAGAGACATGATTACACATACATACAATTGATAGAATTGGTAGAATTTGATTAAATTTTCATGATTCATATATAAACATGGGATAATATTAAATACATTTGGCACATACTTGGTACATAGTTTTTCAGATTTGGGATATATATTATACATATTTTATGAAGAAGAGGTTACATTTTGACATATACTTTATCTTGAGACACATTTGAGGTGCATATGCCATGTAAATGTATCAAATTACATATACATTATTCCCATTATACTAATATTCATACATAAAATTTACCAAGATGTAATGTTTGAGATTTTATTTACTATAATAGTTGGCTTATTTGATTAATGAAATCTAAATTTAGTACCCTCAATGGACTTGGCACTATTTTATATTATTATGAGTCGATATGGTTATGTCATTTGACTTGAGTGAGATTGGATAAATTATGATATACTAGAGTTGTGTGATTGAGACTTTTAACTCTTGATGACTTGACACACTCACCCTTATACCAAATTGGGAGCATGATCACCCTTCAGTTTCCTTATTCACATCTCTAAGATTTAATTGTGAACCTATCTCAAATGCTTTAGCTAGGAATCATCATTACCAAATTAAACTATCAAGAGGAAATATGCTTGTATTGACACATAGGTGAACTCCATCCATAATATCAGTCAAAATTCAATACTATGTCCATGACAAATGCATTGAAATATAAATAATAGTGCTGACACAAGTGTCTATAGGGTGACATAAGTGTCCACACTGATATAAAGCTAGTTTTAAAAATCTGATGACTGGATCAAAATCTTAATACAATCTATATATATAACTACATTACTCATATTTACTTATGCATTAGTGTGTAACCTTAAATTATAATTTATGTTTTGCATTATTGTTATCATAATATTCAATGTTGTACTTTTTATATTTGGCATAGACTTAACTCTATATGTCTTATCAGAATATAAGTAAAATATAAATTCATTAATTAGCCTACTTTATAGAGTACTTTAATCATTTATTAGGATACTCTTTTAATTTTAATCCTTATTTCAAAAAAGGGTTAAACATTTTTTGAAACTGATCTCTGAGGCTTCTAATGAAACTACTAGCTTGATCTACAATTTTAGGTCTTCAATGGTTTTTTATTCCTATATTTATTTAAAGTTTTCTATCTTTTCTATACAACTTAGGTATAGTCCTACATTAGGTGGTGTTTCTATTAAACATCTTGAGCTACCTCTTGGGCCACCTAAAATGTCTCAAGCTAATATTATTTAAAATTATGGTAATAGTGAGAGTGTTAATAATGACAATCCAAAAAATAATGAAAAACATCTTATAGAAGATTAATATGATAATGAGAATAATGAAACACATGAAAAAGTTGAGCATGAACAAGTCAATCAAGAGTAATTTAAATGTATTATGTTATTTCAAGAGCACATTCATGAGCATTCCAAAGATCTCCACAAGATCCTTAATACTATATTGGAATTTAAAAAATAAAATGGTGTTAATGAATAACCATTGTTCTCTATTGATATAAATATTAGGTCTACTGGATATGGCTATCACACATCTATTTAAATATCCCTACCCTTGAGCACAACAATGTATACTACATCTAATGATGGCATGAGATATATTTTTAAACCATTATTCCTCAAATATCAAATCTCTATCACTAAATCCTCCATGAGAATAATTAATACTTCAACTCATTATTGGTTTCAATTCCTACATTAACACAAGGGGTGATTTCATCCGCTTAGGTGTTTTCTCAAGTTTTAAATAAAAATCCCAATGGGTCCACTATGTTATAGCTTAAATTATTACCCTTGATAGGATGTTTAAATTCCTCTCACTTAATCTATATAATGGGAACAATACTAGGCTATGGGTGACCTACTAAATGGATTGCACCTATAGATTTGGGCTAAATCTCTTGATGCTTCATCCAAGTTATTACTAAAATATTTAATTATTGAGAGAATAGAAAAGAGTGTTTTCTTAAATATTAAATGAGGTGATGTGACAATAACATTATTCTTATACTTGATTCAATATACACTATTTGAGGTAAGGAAGTCATCCACCACATTACCTACAACCTTGGCTTGACTATCACATGAGTGTTTCATTAAGAGGCTTAAGAGTGCATTACAATACATAAGAGTGTAGACACCGAAATTGTGTCTAACCCCTGTCGACCATTTTCCCACGAGCCTTGACCCTGACAGCATGTAGACACTGAAATTGTGTCTAACCCCTGTCGACCATTTTCCCATGAGCCTTGACCCTGGCAGCATGTAAAAATGAGCAAAAAGCTAAAATTAGCCTCTGTCCCCATTCTGCATCTGTGGATGTCGGTCACTACTCAGCCGATGTCACCAACGTCGGTCACTACTCGGCTGACGTTGGCAGTCTTGCTGACGTCGGTTATCCTTAATACTGCGTTCTTGACCCGAATGCAGGATCCATTATCCATTATCTATTATTCGTTATTCGGTTGCCAATCAGTTTCTCGATCGGTTATCAAACTTTCTTTCAAAACGTTCTTTCATTCGACCTTTAGAAGGATCAGCCAATTTTTGCATTCAATCAATCTGCAATCAAATCTCTCATATTCTCTCTCTCTGGTATAGGTATTCTACTTCAGTCATCTCACTGGAGGTCTGCTACATCAAACTTCTGCAACACACCAACAACATCAATTATGTCTCCTACTCTATCTTCAGCATGTAACAGGTAAGTGTTTGTTCTGTGCTTTTATTTTGTTCTCTGGTTATTGTTTTTAATTGATATCACCACCCTGATTTAGATTCAGATTACAGACCTAACTTGACTTCCTCCCGTATCACCTCTATCCACCCTTTCTAGAATATACAGTCTGCAACTCTACCCAGATTTTTGCACAAACCCCCAAACAATCCCTCTAACTCCCAAACCGACTCCCAAACCCTCAGACAAAACTTTAGACCATTCTACAATCCTAAAACCCTGTCCAGACCTGACTAGACCCCATCAAAAAACTGCTGCCCCAACTGACGCCGGTCATTACCCCTACTGACATCAGCACTTTAACCGATGTCAGCTCCCTTCCTTGACTGACGCCAGCACAGAGATCGACACCGGTGACTATGTAGAGCAATTTGCTGCATATTAGGTATGCATTTTGCTTTTTGTCTTTTATTTCTTTCATCTTGTCTTTCACTATTTTTGTTTTTGTCAAATATTCTATTTTTAATTAGTGGGTTGATATCCCTCAAGGAAGTCTTCGTACTTTAGGGATCAAGCTTTTGCTTGATAGCCCACCATCCCCTCATCTAACGCTTTTCATGTTTTAGTCTCTTTTTCTTTGCAGGTGTCATTCTTCCACAGACAAAGAGGAGTACCTTCCAACATCTGATTTTGGTGTGCACGACTTCATCTGGGTATCTTCTAACCCTAGACTATCTCTTAGTTTCTCATTTCTCTCTTTGAATGTGAAAGCGAATATCATACAGAAACATTTTGGCACGCCCGATGGGATCCTAGGGCCTTCTTTGGGTTCTTTATTTCTTCTTTTCATATAGGTACATTAGGTTTCTCCCTTTTCACCTCTTTCATCTCTTCTAAACGACACCATCAGCAGGACTAAAAAGAACTTTTCTTTCTTTTCTTGCACTTTTAGACTAGTCAAAAATCATATTCTTCAACCCTTTCTCAACTTGTTTTCATTCCAACTTCACATTTTGACTTAGGCTTAAAACACATTGCATTTCACTTCTGCTTGCTTGCATTTCTTAGACCACACCTAGTAATTAATAATCACATTATGAATTAATCTAGTCCACTTTATGTTACATGACCAAACCACTTGCACAAAACAAACATCTTAACTTACCTAAGACAAGGCCTGACTAGGATTTCATCACCTAGTGGATACCTTACCCATCCCAGCGATCTTACTTGGATTTCATCACCAAGGGGAAAGCCCACTCTGTTCTCTGGTAGAGTCTAATCTCTAGGGGAAGTATATTTTGGCTAAGTGAGACTAGCTTATCACTGGACTCGTGAAGTGAGGGGAGCTTGCTCCTTAGCACCAGGCTAAGTACAAAACCTAACATAGACTTTTGAGCACTATAACTAACCTGAAACCATCCATAGACTACTTCTTCTAGGACCTGACTCAAAAGCCAGTCTTCCTCTACACATATTCTAAGGCATAAGCCACTATAATCCTAATAATTTACTCATAGGGTTTTGTTTTTAAGATCTGCTTGTGTTCTTCATTTTTTTTGTTCTTATTTGCTTGTTTGAGCTTGTGAGGATGTTCTTTCTTGCCTTGAATGGTTCTGACTCATAGCCAAGCCAAGGCTCTAGTCGATCACGTGAGGCATCACCCGCTTCCCTCTACCCCGTCCATAACCAGTCCTATAATGGAGTTCCACTCGGAGACTGAAAGAACTCCTACTAGACCATCCCTAACCCAGACTCCTATTATCCTAGAAGGGGACCAAGATTTTGCATGATCTTGGACCTCAACGTCAAAGCCTTGCAGCACTATCTCGCGAATAGCCAAACGCGAGACTCCTTGGGCAATCTAATTTATGAAATGCTGACCTCTCTTCTCGAGACTACGGCTGTATCAACATCGTCTGTAGTTCAACCTTTAGGCACCCATGCTATTGCCTCGACCAATGACCAACCTTTAACCAACCATCCAAGTGTGGCCTCTCCCTCCATCTTTGGGCCCACTTCCACTGGGGTTTCGGCCCCCTATCAACCTCAGCCCACTCAACCACTCTCTACCCCCTTTCAGAATCTAGTCGTCTCTATTCCACCTACCCTTGCTCCTATCAACACTAGGAAGGCTACCTATCCATTGGCCCATGTTACCACTAACCAACCTCTCGTGGCAACATCAAGCCTAGCCATGCCTTCTACCCAACCATCCTTAGTCTCCTTTTCTATCCCTATAACTAGTCATCTGTACGTTACGCCTTTACTGGTACAATTGACTACATCGTATGCCTCTTCTAGCCTCTTTCAAGCACCTTACAATTTAGGGGGTGCTCCACCTGCCAATCCGTTAGTAGATATCATCAAAATGCTGATGGACAAGATGTCTAGCCTAGATTTCTGGCTCACACAATATTCTCTCATATGAACAAATTTGAAATGAGCCCATTCATCCTTCTGTCTTGATTAGGCCATATCCCAGATAGTGGGAACTTCTTAAGTTTTCTCATTTTCAAAGCAAGGAAGACCCACAACAGCACTTATGGGCATTCAGACATGCCTGTTACCTTATCGCCCATGATCATGCATTGCTTTTACGCACGTTTCCTATGTCTCTCTCAGGTGCTGTGCTTGACTGGTACAGTTCCCTTGCCAGCCATTCCCTCTTCACATTCACTCAGCTGGCCTAGCTCTTCCTTGATCATTTCTCTATCAACATCACCAAGAAGGTCTCAATCATAGACCTCTATTCTATCTGCCAATTCAAGGATAAATCCATTACTGATTTCATTGCTCGATGGAGGGGCCTCATCAATCAACTCTCCTTTTCTTTACCCCAACCTAAACTTATTGAACTTTTCTCCCAAGCCTGTGCCAAACATATTTCTTTCACCTTAAGGGTTCAGACCTTTCACACTTTTGACGAAGCCTTCACGATGGCTTGCAAACTTGAGTTACGTGCCATTGAGGAGAATAAAGTCATGTTACAGAGCGAGAATCCCAACTCCAAGACCAATGACCCCTCTTTTAAGCCTTCCTCATCTAATCCTAAATCTAAAGCTTCAGCAAATGCTGTGGTTGTTAGATCTTCCTCCTCTTCCCCTTCAACTAACCAGCCTGAGCCATTCACGTCCCAGAGTGCCACCCACCAATTCTAGCAGAGATACGTACAATGATAGTATACTCCACTCAGAGAATCATATGCATCTGTGCTGGAAAAACTTGTCAAATAGGGGGTCCTCAATCTCCCCCAGATTTGACCACCTCCACAATTTGATCCCTCACGCGCCATCCCTGTGTGGTATAGGGAAAATGACTTCTGCAACTACCACCATGTTAAGGGACATGACACGGGAAACTACAAAACCCTTAAAAACATAATCCAAGACATGCTTGAAAAGGGTGACCTCATCTTAGACAATCCCAATGCACCACCTAATCAGGGTATCGACATCTTCAAGCAACCATTCCCCAATCATCCACCAACTCAAAACAATGTCCAGACCTTGATTGACGACACTCATGAACACAAAATTCGAACAGTCAATACAGTCTTGCCCTTCATTTTTGACCAACCTCAAGAGGTGAGTCCATCCATCAGTCCATCACATGTGGACAAACCTCTTTCTCTGGTTAGTTCTCCATCAACCTCTCTCATCTTGGAGGATGCCTCGACCTTACCAGCACCACCAATTTCACCATCCTCCTTCTTGCTACCCATGGAGGACCCAACCCTTCCTACTCCTCAACCACAAGTGGAGGGCACAATCATCCCTGCCCTTTACCTGCTTGAGGAGCCTCATTCTCCAGTTTCTTCTCCACCTAGGGAAGAACCTGCCTCTCCTTCATCTCCAACCAAGGATGAACTTGTCACGACTTCATCATGCCTTGGGACCGAGACTACCACACCTTCGGTCCCACAACCGTCAACATCTTCTCAAGAACCCAAACCTCATTCAACATCTTCTCAGCCATTTTCTTGACTAGTGGAGAAAATTGGACTTCTCCCTTCAAGGAAAGTGGAACATCAGGTATTGTGGGAGCATCTCAAAGCTCTTCAGCATGCTCGTGCCCTCTCATCTCATGCAGCCAATCCTCCCATGGCGAAATCTCCCAAGACCCTTAACAAAAACCAGACTCCTGTTTCTAAACCTCAACCAACCCCATCAAAACCAAAACCCGCATCTACCCCATCTAAACCTATCAAGTCACTTGGCGTTCGCCCTGTCTCTACCCTCACTCATCCGCAAGTGAAGGTGGACCTAGACCAGACCTCGACCAATAGTAGTCTTCAACCCAAGTCATAGAAGACTGCTAAACCAACGAGGTGAATGCCTCCTCCTCCATCACCATTGCCCTCCATTTTGGGCCCCCATCCTTCGACCCTGACCAGAGTCCTTCCCACTCTGACCTTTAATCAAAACCAGTTGCCTCCTTTGCTTCCTTTGCCTACCTCTAGTCTACCCTCTCTCAAAAAGGTGGTACCTCCCATGAACAAAGTGCCATCTCCACCTGTCACCACACCGTCAACCCAAAAGGTGGTACGAAGCCTCCTCTGACTTTGCCCAAGCAAAAGTCACCAGTATCGCACACATCACCGAGCATAGACCCTTTAGTGGGCTCATACTCTTTGATATTACACCAACTTTTGTAAACTTCTAGCATAACCCTTCCACCCATTAGGCCTTTCCAACCCCTCGGGTCTAAGCCCTCCTAGTTCAACGACACAAAGATTTGCTTATACCATCGTACGCTAGGACACGATATCGAGACTTGCTGTGCCCTCAAGGCCATCATTCACCGCTATCTAGAGAAAGACACTCTTCTCTTTGAGGACACTCTCGACTAACCCCTGACTCCTTCTCATAACCCTCCAACCTCTTCAAACCCATCAACATCTCATCAACAGGTTACGACCCCTTTATCTCCTTCACCTCCTATCTTTGAAATCAATGCCATTCACATAACCACTAGGTCACAAAAGGACAAGGCAAAAGAAAAAGCCATCATTCCTTGGACCTACCCTTTCATCAATCCACCTCTAGCACCAAAGCCTAAAATTTCTATCCTTGGCGCGTCTCAACCCTCCTCTTCTTCTTCTTCTTCTGACCAATCCATGACTCCATGTTGAAATAGCTTCACCAGACACCTGTGAAGATGTCTCTCTATGACCTCATCCAAACCTCACCTCAACATCATCAAGCCCTCATCAGAGCCCTGCAAGCAGCGAAGGTCCAACCCGAGGACCCCCAGCCACTTACTGCCCTTGTCCACTCTTTAGCCCCTGTTGCCTCCATCACATTCAGTGATTTTGAGATTCCCACATCCAACACGGAAGATCAGGATGCCACCCTCTTCATCACTACCTATGTTGATCAGACACACATTAAATGCATTATGATCAATAGAGGCACCAGCATCAACATTATCTCCACCCATGCCTTTGATCAATTGGCTCTTCTCAAGAATTGTGTCTCCAAAACTGACACAATCTTGCGCTCCTTTAATGACACCACTGCCACAACCATTGGCATAGTCATCCTTCACATCTGCGTTGGTCCACACACAGTCTTAGAGCTCTTCTATATCATCGAAGGAGAGTTTCAATACAACATGTTGTTGGGCCGACCCTGGATCCAGTGCCATGGCCTGTGTCCCCTCCACCCTGCACCGTTGTGTGAAATTCAAGCACGATGGGCAAGTCCACACCATTCCCACTGACCCTTCACCCTTCAAAACTTGTAACACCACCTACCGTCCAAATGACATCCTCATTCCTATCAAGCCATCAATCTTGGCACTGCCTCCATCCGTGAAAGCTTTGACCAATTCACAACAGATGATCGCCCTCACACCTCCCCTTCAAGCGATGACCACAGACCCCATGAAAGACATCTTCCAAAGACTTTCATTGGGGGAGTATCGCTTGCTGGCCTTAGACATGTTCCAAACTCCACAAGAGTATGGATGCCTTCATCACAGCCCTAGTTACGACCATCAGATCAGGATGATCGTGCCTTATGGTCCTCCTCAGCTCTGAACCAACCTTGTCTATGGGGGGCTTGATCAAGCTCCTACTGATGCAATCCTCTTTCTTCACCTCAACCTTTCACATCAAACTTCTCATTTCTTGGCAACCCCACCTTTGCACACACTTACCTTTATAGGTGTGCATGGAAGGGTTTTGGTTTCGGACGCTATGAGTAGGGCTCCCATCAGCCTATTGAGCCACTCAACGATGATGATGCCAAGAAACGATATGGCCTGGGATATCATGACCCCACTCAGGACCCTACAGACCTTTGTCCCAAACCAACCATTGACCAATCTCCTCCACGCTCACCCATTCTTCTTCCTTCACCTACGGAGTCGGTGGTTTCCATTCTTCCTAGTTTTTTTACATAAACACCATCTGCCTAAACCCCTGACTTATCAGCTCAATGGGGTGTCCAGGTCTCTCCCTCTCATTTTTCCCAGCATGATAGAAGATGAGTCGGTGACCATTCACACTGTCCACTGCATTGACAATGACACCATTCTTTCTTACATGGGCACCGATGACTCTTTCATCCAGTGCTCCCTCCCTTTTGAGACCCAAGTTATGTTAAATGAATCAACCATTGACATCAACCTTCCTTCTTCTGATGTTCCTTATGTCTTAAAGATTGGCCAATCTTTAGATGCTCAAGAGCAGCTTGACTATACCCAGTTCCTCTCTGACCATAGTAAGGCCTTTGCCTGGACTTACAGTGACATGCCTGGCATCGACCCCACCATCGCTACCCATAACATTGTCACCAAACCAAAGGCTAAGCCTGTCAGGCAAAAGCTTCAAAGATGCATCCTCGCATTGCCCTCCTTGTCAAAGAGGAGCTTCAGCACCTCCTTTCTGTCTCCTTCATCCAGCCCATCGATTATCTACAGTGGGTCTCTAACATCGTCCCAATCACCAAGGTGACTAGGGGGATCTGGATCTGCACAGACTATCACGACCTTAACTTAGCCTATCCCAAAGATGACTTTCCTCTTCCTAACATTGACCAACTTGTTGATCTCACGGCCGGCCATGAGATGCTATCTCTCATGGACAGGTTTTCAGGATACAATCAAATCCTAATTGCTTGGAAGATCAGCACAAGACCACTTTCATTACCCCATGGGGGACTTTCTGCTATCGAGTCATGCCTTTCAGCTTGAAGAATGCAGGTGCCACTTATCAGCATGCCATGACCTACATTTTCCATGATCTCCTCCACAAAATCATGGAGGACTATGTGGATGACCTACTAGGCAAGTCCAAGCTTCACCATGACCATCTGACCATTCTCAAGATCATCTTCTCTCGTCTTCTTCAATACAATGTTCACCTTAACCCCAAGAAATGTGTCTTTGGGTCCTCTCTGGTAAGCTTCTCGGCTTCATCATTTCTTTCCATGGCATCGAGATAGATCTCGCCAAGATTCGTGCTATCCTCAAAATGCCGCCCCCAACCAATCTCAAGCAGCTTCGTAGTTTGCAAGGGAAGCTCCAGTCCATTCGCCATTTCATCTCGTAGCTTTCTGACCGCTACCAACCTTTTCATCATCTCCTTAAGAAGGATGTCTCCTTTACATGGGATAAGGACTATCAAGAGGCTTTTGAAGCCCTTAAATGCTATCTGGTCTCTCCACTAGTCCTCATTCCACCTAAAGATGACCAACCCTTCTACCTTTATATCTCAGCCACTAATCATTCATTAGGTGCCATGATCGCGCATTGAGACGAGCATCACCGTGAACAAGCAGTCTATTATATCAGCCAAACACTGGTTGACTATGAAACTCTGGTACACCCATACCGAGAAACTCTGTTTGGCATTAGTCTTTACCGCTACCAAGCTCTGCCATTATCTTCTTAACCACAAGACCTTTGTCATCACCCACACTGACCCTCTCAAGTATATGCACTCCAAGCCATATCAAAATCAATGTATGGCTCAGTGGCTCATGCTGCTTGCTGAGTTTGACCTCGAATTCATCCAGTAAAAATCTATCAAGGGGCAAACCATCACTGACCAACTGGCGGATGCCCCTCTTCCTGACAATCAACCTCTATAGTGTGAGTTTCTTGACAAATCTATCACTGTGCTTTCCACTGATGACACCGTTTATCAGATGACCATGTTCTTTGACGGCTCCAAATGTCAACTCGATGGGGGTGCCAGGGTCATTCTCATCCCACTCGAAGGGGAGCCCATGCCTCTATCTTTTAAGCTCAACTTTGATTGTACCAATAATATGGCCAAGTACGAGGCCTTAATTTTGGGACTTCAGACCGCCCTCTCTCTCAGCATCAAGTCCATCAACATCTTCGGTGACTCACAGCTCATCGTCAATCAGGTCAACAGTTCATACCTCTATAAAAATGAAATTTTGCAAAGGTACAAAAACTGTACTGACATTCTCCTTGCATCTTTCGACCATTACCTCCTGCAGACTGTTCCTCAATCCATGAATAAGTTTGCTGACACCATGGCTTCTCTCACTTCGCATATCCCATCTTCCTCATCTGCATCTAGACTTTTTGTCATGCTGCATCGTGTGCTATTGCCTTCCTATATCTCTCCTAACATTAATCATGTCAACACTATAAACTCTAGCCCACGAGATGATTGGTATAAGCAACTTGTGGACTTCTTATCTTTTTTTGTCATTCCTCCCAACCTCTCTAGCAATGCACGGTAAGCTTTTATCAAGCGTACCGCTAGCTATACCATGCTAGGGGGTCTTCTCTATAAGCGAGGCTTCAACGGCCTCCTTCTTCACTGTCTCACCTCCACTGAAGCATCTCAGGCCATTAAGCAAGTCCATGATGGGATTTGTGGTAGACATTTTAATGGGAATTCGGTTGCCAAGCACATCCTTCGTCTGGGCTATTATTGGCCTACCCTTCATCAAGACTGTAGTGACTATGTCTAGCATTGCATCAAGTGTCAGCAACACTCTAACTTGCTTCATCTCCCCAGCCACACCTTACAAATTGCTCAATATTTTTGGCCTTTTTCTCAGTGGGGTTTAGATCTCATCAGTGAGATTAACCCCCACTCATCTCTTCATCATCAATCCATCATCACAGCCACTGAATATTTCACCAAGTGGGTGGAAGCCATTCCTCTCATCTCCACAAAAGCTGACAAGATCATCGACTTCATCTGTCATCTGTCATTTTAGTGTCCCTCATAAGATCATCACCGATAACGGCAAGTCCTTCAAAAACAAAACTGTCCAAAAGCTATGCGACTCATTTGGCATCAAGCTCAGTTTCTCTTCGCCTTACTACCCACAAGCAAATGGGCAGGCTAAGGCTTCCAACAAAATTCTCACTAAAATTCTCATGAAGGTGGTCAATGACATAGGAAGGGACTGGCACATTCACATTCCCTTCACTTTGTGGGCCTACCACACTAGCATCCGAACCTCTACGGGTGCTACCCCTTTCTCTCTCATGTATGGAACAGAGGCTGTCCTACCTCTCAAAGTACAGATCTCATCTCTCTACATTTCTCTACATGACATCCTTTCCAATGATGACTTTCATCAAGATCACTTAGCTCAACTTGAGTTACTTGACGAGCGCCGTCTTGCTGCCCTCAATCATCTCCATGTCTATCAAAATCGCATCAAGCGAGCCTATGACAAAAATCTGCGAGAATGAGATTTCAATATCGGAGACCTCATCCTCAAAGAGAATCAGCATGTGACTAATATGGAGTGAAGTAAACGAGGCAAGTTTTCCCCTAATTGGCTCGGACCTTTCATCATCACACACAAGTATGGATCAGGGACTTATCATCTGTCCTCTCTTGATGGATGACCAGAACCTGAGCCTCTTAATGCATTGCATCTGCGACCGTTCTACTGCTAGTCGAGTACTCATTCACTTGACATTTAACTTGAGCTCATCCCTTGAGCAATCCCCATCCTCTTAGTCATAATTCCTTTCATCCCTATTCCTCTTAACAATTCCTCTATAACCCTTTTATACAGTACAGATGCTTTGTCCTAATAAAAGGGGGCCTTTGAACTTCCATAGTCTTGTCCATGACTCAAATTTTTGTCAAAAATAAATCAAGATGTCAAATATCCATGGTCACCATATCAATATCAAATTAAAAAGGTAGACTGCTCCCTCGAAGGATAGCTGTACTATCATTGTTGTAGCTAATAGACTGCTCCCTCGAAGGACAGTTATTCAAAAGCCCTTATATTAAGCAAAAATCTAGACCACTCCCTCAAAGGATGGCTATGACTAATCTGGAAATAAACAACACTATCTTAGAAGCTTCCCGCATCGATCAGCTTCACAACTGACCACCAAGCACAATGACATCTCTATACAGGCTTCCCACATTGATCAGTCTGCACCAAAAAAAAAAAAAAATGAGTCATGGACTTGACTTATAGTTGTCTCAGGGTCTCCCATAAAAAGGGGCAAGGTTATCTCTACTCTTAAAATGGGTTACCCTATTTCCTCCTATCCTAACACCTGCTCAAGGGACTTTGAACTCACTTTAATGTCAAAGTGATTCGATTACCGTTCTAACACAACATCTGGTCAATGATGTAATGCATGAATGGGGCTCTTAGTTCTAACAACCCCTATCTATGCTGCCATTCTGGTCCTTGTCAATGAAAGGGTGATTATGATTTTTACCTTTTTTCACACTTTTGTCACATTATATCATTTGTCACACTCAGCTCAAACCACTCACCTAACCTATTCACACTAGTTTCTATGGAAACCAATGTACATGGAAACTCTCGACTACTCAATTTATGTTCAGCATAAACCATTACTTGCTGACACATAAATAGACTCACTTCATTTTTAGCATATGTCCATCACTTAATGTGGACAATTACTAAGGGTGAACAACCTTTGCCTTCTTTTTCATCATTTCAAGCATGTTCCCTCAGACATATGGACGTGCTAGACTATTCTCCTGACCAAGACCAACTCTCGACCTCTTTGTCTCCTAGCCTAAACTACATTGGTCTGAGGCCCCTTTCAATCAGGGCTATGTAGGCAAAACTCAGATGACATGACTGTCTTCTGGGGTTAGCTCAACCACCCTCATTTGTTCATCTACCCGATGGACAAACCCTATCCTCTTTTAACCTGTGACTTGACCTAGACCACAAGCAATCAACCACTTTGACTCTTCCTCCCTCTTTGGAAGAACTACATTGGCCTGAGGCCCTTCACACATGGGCTATGTAGGTAGCACTCAGATGACATGACATCTTCTGAGGTTAGCTCAACCACATTCTTTCATCCATCCATTCATTCGACCAATTATCTATCTCGACCTTGCCTCGACCAGTGATCATGCCTATCTCCTCTGACCCCTTTCAAGACAACTCTGCCTTGGTTGTTTTGATTGCCTTTGTTGCCTCATGCCTAGTTGGCCAATTGTCACTCAACCCTCATGAGTATCAGATCGTGAGCATGTTGATCCCTCATGCTTGTGCTTTTTTCGTGTTTTCTAGGAGCACTTCCTGCACCTGGGATACCTGGAACATGATGACCCATTGGAGCTACAGCTTGGACCAAATGACCCAATCAGCTATGACTACATGCTAAGGCTTGATTATTTCAATTCTAGCACTCCTCAACCCATTGACCATGACAATTTGACCTACCTACCGTGTGGTATGGTATACATGCAATCTTGCCCTTTGTTGCATTCACACTCGTTCTTGACCCTCTGTTCTCTCTATCAAATCGACACTCGATCTCTGGTTCCCTTCCCTTGACTCTTGCTTTGAAGGGGGAACACCTCATCCCATACCTGGGGCAACCAACTCCTATTTTTTTCTTATAGTTCATCCAAAACAACCAACAAGACAAAAAGGGGCAAATGTAGACACCGAAATTGTGTCTAACCCCTGTCGATCATTTTCCCATGACCCTTGACCCTAGCAGCATGTAAAAATGAGTAGAAAGCTAAAATTATCCTTTGTCCCCATTTGAAATCTACCGATGTCAGTCACTACTCGACCGACATCGTCGACGTCGGTCACTACTCAGCCGACGTCAGTGGTCCTGCTAATGTCAGTTATCCTTAATACTACGTTCTCGACCTGAATGCAAGATCTATTATCCATTATCTATTATTCATTATTCAGTTGCCAATTAGTTTCTCAATCAATTATCAGACCTTCTTTCAAAACATTCTTTCATTTGACCTTCAGAAGGGGATCAACCAATTTTTGCATTCAATCAATCTGTAATCAAATCTCTCGTATTCTCTCTCTCCAGTACAGGTATTCTACTTCAGTCATCTCATTAGAGGTCTACTACATCAAACTTCTATAACACACTGAAAACATCAATTATGTCTCCTACTCTATCTTTAGCATGTAACAGGTAAGTGTTTATTCTATGCTATTATTTTGTTCTCTGGTTATTGTTTTTAATTGATATCACCACCCTGATTTAGATTCAGATTATAGACCCGACTTGACTTCCTCTCATATCACCTCCATCCACCATTTCTAGAATATACAGTCTGTAACTCTACCCAAATTTTTGCACAAACCCCCAAATAATCCCTCTGACTCCCAAACTAGCTCCCTAACCCTCAGATGAAACTTCAGACCATTCTGTAATCCTAAAACCCTGTCTAGACTCGACCAGACCCCATCTAAAAACTACTGCCCCAACCAATGCTGATCATTACCCCTACTAATGCCAGCACTTTAATTGATGTTGACTCCCTTCCATGATCAATGCCAGCATAGAGACTGACACCAGCAACTATGCAGAGCAATTTGCTGCATATCAGGTATGCAGTTTGCTTTTTTTCTTTTATTTATTTCATCTTATCTTTCACTATTTTTGTTTCTATCAAATATTCTATTTTTAATTAGTGGGTTGATATCCCTTAAGGAAGTCTTCGTACTTTAGGGATCAAGCTTTTGCTTGACAGCCCACCATCTCCTCATCTAACATTTTTGTGTTTTAGTCTCTTTTTTTTGCAGGTGTCATTCCTCCACAACCAAAGAAGAGTACCTTCCAACGTCTGATTTTGGTGTGCACGACTTCATCTGGGTATCTTCTAACCCTAGACTATCTCTTAGTTTCTCATTTATCTCTTTGAATGTGAAAGTGAATATCGTTTAATATACAAAAGTAAAACACTAACAATGACCTATAATAGTAGTGTTTTTTGTACAATGGTGAGAAAACATGGAAAACAAGCTAGAAATGTAAAGCATTCACTAGACAAGATCAACATAATTACATATTTCACACATGATAAAACATATAATCGTGGAAAATTAATATTATTTATTTCTCCAAGAAGTTTTAAAATACAAATTTTTTCAATGTTTCACCATAACCATCAAAAGTTGCTTTAAAATGCCCTTCAAGGCTTATAACAAAAAGAAAGAAAGAGAGAAGGTAGATGTATAAGAAGTTCATCATGACATTATCATCATTAAACCACTTATAAAATATAATTAATTTGAAACCAAGCCTACTAGGAGTCTGTTTTCATCTTGCCTCTTGAACTTCTTGACCAAGTGTTGATGCGATTCCTTATGAGGAGTGGTGTAGGAGATTACTTTGGTAGACTTGAGATTATTGAATATAATTCCTTTCATAGGGAGTTGCACCTTGAAATTTTTAATATTAGTTAAAATTTCCTCAATTGACACTTGGAATCTTTGAAGGCTCCCTATGCCATCCTTGATCTCTTACAATGCTTCTTCTTCTTTATGGGATTGACATTGAAGTTCACGACTCTTTATCTATCTATGATCAAGGGAAAAATTAAAAAGGAAGGTATGGTTTTGTGAAAACATATACCTATATCAAACCTTTTTTATTAAATAAAAATTCCATCTCAAGTAATGAGGCTTTGACCATTCAATGAAAGCCATCTTGCACCTAGTTTATGCTTTACCTAGTCAGTGGAGTAGAGAGAGAGAGCTTCTTTACCATAGAGATTTCAAGTAGTCTTGATGTTTGAGTTTGATCATTATCTTTAATTCATGAATCCAATATTTTTTTATATGATTTTTATAGGCTTTCCAAGGTATTATGGTACACTGCTAGTTCTTTAGACCTTGAGGTGGGCCTACATTTAATCTTCTTGAAGCCATATATGTCACTTTTCCTCACTTAGGATTATTTGGTCACTTTTAGCCTATATAAATACTATTAAACCTTATTAAATTATTTTAATATGGTAATAAAATCTTTATATTATCTCAGATAACCTCTATAACTAATTAAGAGAGTTCATCTAGCTTAAAACCTTTAAAACTAGCTCAAGAAAGAGCTTTTCAGCCAGTTTTCATATAAATATAGCTGACATGTGCTAGTAACTTGATTTTTTAAGTGGATATGAGAGTAATTTAGGTCATATAATTTATTTTAATCTCATGCCAATCCATTTTTGAGTGTTTATAAGGTCCATTTTCTCCATCATGTTTCTTTAGGGGTTTAAGCAGGGTTTAAGAGCATTTAGAGTCTTAAGGATGATTCATAGATTTAAGGGACATAAACCAAGAAAAATTTATATTAATATATAATATATAACCCCATAATAATTCCATTATAGTTTTAAAATCAAATTCATATCCTCTTGTGAGTTCACACATACTAAAAATTGACTTTCTAGGCCATACTATCATGACTATGTAGTTGAAGAAGGTGATTTGGTAAGAAGATGATTCAAATAATTTTGTTTGTAAAATTAATTTTAGGTTAATTTAAAAATGTCATGATGTATCCAAATTATTTTATTAGTATATTGATCCTTCAAACCATTGGAATCTACCTTTATCCTTATGCAAGGGTTTATGTACAATCTGATTTAATTGACCTTAGCAAGCCTTTTATCAAACTTTCCTTATTTCTCAATTTTTAAAATATTCATTAAGTTTTTATATAAATTTTAAATCATCCAATTTCACTCTTAAATTGATGAAAACACTAAAAAATATGAATTTTTTCCTCATATTTCATACACAGGCCTATGTATGCTCATTTAGGCCTATTAAGCCTATTAGCCTTTTTAGGCCCTTCAATACCTTCAATCACTTTGAAATTAAATGAAAAAATTATTATATTTTAATAATAAAATTAATATACTAATTTTAATTTTCAATTCACCTCATGATCTCAATAAATGGTCAACACATTTCTTTCACCTCATCTAAACCCTACTTGTAGGTGATCACTAAGTCTGCCTAGACTGTAGTATGAGTGAAATGCTTCTTTAAATATAATTTTAACACTTTTATATCATTTAAAAGTGTTTAAAATATATTTTATGTTTTAATTGACCTTCCACCACCCATTCACACTCCATTAGACACCAAAATTCTCATCTACTGACTACATTGACTGTAGGTCAACATGTGGACTCCTATACTATTAGTTCACTAGAATGAGCCTTTTAAAACTATTTAATATATTTACGATGCCAATAAGGGAAATTTTTTTAATATTCTCCTAATTTCACTTTTTACCCTCTCATACTTCCATTCAATCACTACACAACTAGTATGTTTTTCAATTAGGTCTATGACAGGCTTGTAGATGAACATCAGAACTTCTTAGGTGTTAGGCCTTGAGGTCTGAGTTATTTGTGTTTGTGATATACTAATTATTATACCATTTATTCCATTGTGTCCCTATAATAAACTTATCTTTATTACTAATGATTTACCAACATGCCTTTAGTCATGCAAATGGATTTGCCTAACTCACTTAGTTTTCATCTCAATGCACAGTCCACTTATATAGTGCTTGAAGTGACTATAAGTGTTCATTTAGATAGGATATATTCATGAGGTTTTTGAGGAATATTTAGGAAAGTGAGACACCTTTTGAGGACTGACTTAGCTATCCATATTCTCAAGGCACTTGGTCACAGTGAAAATAATGAGAACCCTTGTAGACTAGGCCTGCAACCCCTTGAGGTGAACTCTATGATAGCATATATATGTAAATTTGAACCTTGATGACATTGAAATATTATTTATGGATTTATAGTATTCTAAGGTGATATTAAGGTTTCTCTACAAATTTTTCAAACTCTTCATATGGACCTGGGTCTTCATGGAGACCTAAACTCTCTAGGCTCAAACATATAATTTCACCATTCTTGAAAGATACTACTCATTTATGACCTATACAACCATGAATGTGATTGGATTGGATTAAGAGGACTGGTGAAGACATTTATAGACTTGTACAACCTTCTTCCATAAAAAATGAGCTAAAAACTTTGATAAAATGCCCAAAACTGATCCTGTAGGGTTTAGCTACGGTTTTAGGCCTATTAAACTTGTTAGCATTTTTTCATTAAGCATAACCCCTTGAATTAAATAATAATACATGTAAAATTAAAATAATTAGGGACCCAATATTTTTCCAATAGCTTAGGTGATGACTCTCTCTCTCTCTCTCTCTCTCTCTCTCTCTCTCTCTCCCCCCTCTCTCTCTCTCTCATCTTTAATGAACAATGTATACCACATTAGAATACTCAAATTAACCTTTTTCATATGATCTATAATGTTTATATGATAATTACCAAACCTTGGCTATCCTCTAGGAGCTATAATATTGTTTTGAGCTTGTGTTTGTGAAGGTTGAGGTGTTGTAATAGTCTCCCTCCCTCCCCCTCTCTCTCTCTCTCTCTCTCTCTCTCTCTCTCTCTCTCTCTCTCTCTCTCTCTCTCTCTCTCTCTCTCTCTCTCTCTCTCTCTCTCTCTCTCTCTCTCTCTCCCTCCCTCCCTCCCTCTCTCTCTCTCTCTAATCTTTAATGAACAATGTATACCACATTAGAATACTCAAATTAACCTTTTTCATATGATCTCTAATGTTTATATGATAATTACCAAACCTTGGCTATCCTCTAGGAGCTATAATATTGTTTTGAGCTTGTGTTTGTGAAGGTTGAGGTGTTGTAATAGTCTTTACATTTTGATTTATTTGTGTTTTTTAAACTTTAGGGGTTTTATTAGATGCATTCATACCTTGAGTTAATTTAAATTGTGAATAATATCCTTTACCCACCCTTTGGGTTTCTTCTATTTCCTTATTTTTAGAGCTGGTATTGGTTGTTATGGAAGTGTCAACATTACTTGTCTCTCCTAGCTAATTAATTGCACACCAATATACCTATTTAAAATTCATTAAAGTGACATCTAATTGGAACTACCTTCCATTAGTTTCTCCTTGAGTATACACTTTAGATTGAGTCATAAAAGGTATTGTCCCATATTCCTTAAAATCTTGATTGAATGCCTCATTTTGATAGGCATACTAATCATGAGGCTAATCCTAAGATTGATACTGTCCATACTCTTTCAAATATTTTTTTTAATAGGTATTGAGGACCTTAAAGGAGATAAAACATTTGGATTCAAACTAATATATGTTTTGGCATGAGTAATCTACCCTCAACCATGGGAAGTGGTTTGAAAAAGAGGCCTATTGAGTTGATAAGATTGTTGGTGCTAATAAGGACCTTGATAAGACTTATAATGTTGAGGTTAGTGTCTATTTAATTTTGATATCTCATTACCTTGGGATTTTAATAGGTTATTAAGCTCTTGTATTTCATTTAACTTCTAAGGGAAGCTTATTCATTATTAGTATGTATGGGAATAAAAGCAAGAGTTGGCGTAGAAGGATGAATATCAAGAAATAGTGGAATGGGAGGCCTTGGGAAGATATTTATAGCTTGGATAAGATTATTTTTAGCTTTATTTAAAGCTCATAAGCATCAAGTAGAGTCTCTCCTCCCATGGATTGTATCATAATAGCTATGTCACTATTCATGGACTTGAGATAATAAAGGAATGTATAGTATGGAGTAGGCCTCACAAGAGTTGGAATTCTATCCCATGTCTTTTATAACCTAGAACTGAAATATTTCATGAATTATTGGACATATCTTTATGGTGGTTAATTTCTTAGCTAGGGATATATGATCACTCTTATATTCAAACCTTTTAATCAACTTATCTCCTAATTCATCCCATGAATCAATAAAACTCGGGGCTAAGGTTTTATACCACTTCAATGATTTTACATTGAAATATATTGATAAAAACCCAATGGATAAATTCTTTTGGGTGATGTGGATATTGAAAAATTTATCTATATCTCTTACATTCTCAATGGGTGTAATATTACCCTCTACACTAAAATACAGGACACTTTTGATGGCTACCACTAGGATATCATCATATTGTGCAAGGTATAGAGGGGATCCTCCATTGAATGCCACAAAAGGTATATTTTTATCCATCCTACAAGATTTAAGAAAACTTAGATTATATGGAAACTGAAGCCTCCTTCTAGGAGACTTGTAAGGAAGAGTATGAAATAACCTATTTATTTTGATTGGAAATAAAGGTAAATCAAAAAAATAAAATGAAATACCTTTAGATTTTGATCTTTTTGTCACATTTGGAATGAAAATTTGGCTTATTAATTAGTAACCAAGAGCTTAGAACTTGTTGGAGTCATCAGATGTTGTACAAAAAGGCTATTAAAACTATAAATTCACCAAGATCAACATCAATCTTGGACAACCTTATTAAAATTCTATCCCATCAAGCATGATAGAACTATTATATCTTAAATCATCACCCTTAATAGGGTGTTTTAATTACTCTCACTTAATCTATACAATGGGAACAATCCCAGGTTGTGGGTGACCTACTAAGTGGATTGAACCTCTAGATTTGGGCTAGCTCACTTGATGCTTTACCCAAACTATTAAATTATTGAGAAAAGATAAAAGAGTGTTGTAATAAGTCCTAAATGAGGTGTTGAAACAATAAAATTATTCATCTAATTTATTTAATATTCACTATTTTAGGAAAGGAATCCATACATTTCATATAACCTACAACCTTGGCATGACTATCACATGAGTGTTTCATTGAGAGGTGCAAGAGTGTATTGCATTGCTTAGGAGGGTAAAACCTGACCTTATGAAGGTAAAAATTATGAAATTACATTTTTAAATCATGAATATAAAAAATTATAACACTAAAAATGATGTTTAATAGTAGTATTTTTTACACAATGGTAAGCAAACATGGACAACAAGCTAGGAAAGTAAAACATTCATTAGACAAGATCAACACAATTGCACATTTCACACATGATACAACATATAATCATGGAAAATAGGTATTTTTTATTACTTCAAGAGGTTTTTAATTACAATTTTGGTTAGGGTTTCACCATAACCAACATAGGCTATTTTAAAATGCCCTTCAAGGCTTGTATTATAACAAAAAGAAAGAAAGAGAGAAAGTGAGCATATAAGGATTTCATCATGACATTATCATAATTAAAATAGTTAAAAATTATAATTAATTTAACAACAAGTCTACCAAGAGTGTGTGTGTCATCTTACCTCTTAAACTTCTTAACCAAGTGTTGATGTGATTCCATATGAGGAGTGGCATAGGAGGTTACTTTGGCAGACCTTAGCTTATTGAATCTAACTAATTTCTGAGGGAGTTGCACCTTGGAATATTTAAGAGCATTTAAAATTTACTCAATTGACACTTATCACCCTTGAAATCTCCCTACACTAACCTTGATCTCTTATAATGATTCTTCTTCTTTGTGGGATTGACATTGAACTTCATGACTCTTTTTCTCTTTGTGATCAAGGCATAACTTCCAAAAGAAGGTCTAGATTTTTTCCATATGAGGCCTATATTATACCTTGTTTCTTAAAGGAAAATTAAATTTCAATTCATGTGGTTTGAACATTAAATTAAATCCATCTTGCAACTAGTTTATGCTTTAGTTAGTTACTGGAGTAGAGAGAGAGCTTCTTTGTCATAGAGATTCCAAGTAGTCTTGAGGGATGAATTTGATATTTGTCTTTACTTAATAACTCTAATATATGTTTGGATTATTTTTAGATGTTTTTATATGTATTATAATACACTTCTAGTTCTCTATACCTTGAGGTAGGCCTACATTTGATTTTTTAAAGCCATATAAGTCACTTTTCTTTACTTAGGCCTATTTAGATACTTTTAGCCTATATAAATACTATGAAACCTTTTTAAATGATTTTAATATGGTAAAAAAATCTTCATATTGGCTTAGGTAACCTTTAAAACTAATTAAGAGAGTTCATCTAACTCAAAATGCTAAAAACCAACTCAAAAAAGAGATTTTTAGGCCAATTTTTGTACAAATGTAGCTCACACATGCCATTATATTGCATTTTTAGCTGCCTAGGATGGACATGGAGGTCATCCAAGTAATTTTAAGTTTATCCCAATTTATTTTGAGTGCTTACAAGGTCCACTTTCTCCATCGAGTCTCTTTAGGGAGTCTTAAGGATTATTCATAGAGTTTAAGGTACCTAACCTAAGAATAAATGCCAAGGATATTCGGTAGAAAACACCCTATTCCTTCCATTATAGGATAATAATCCCATGAATATCCTTATATGAGTTCACACATACTTAAAGTTGACTTTTTGGGCCATACTAGCATGATTATGTAGTCGAAGAAGGTGATTTGGTAACAAGATGCTTCAAATCCTTTGATTTATCTTCAAAAATTAATTTTAGGGTCTATGAAACATTTAATGATGTATCCAATGGTTATATAAATGGATTTAGCCTTCAAACCATTGGATTCTACCTTTAGCCCTATGCAAGGGTTTATGCACAATCTTATTTAATTTACCCCAATAAGCCTTTTATCACACTTTCCTTCTTTGTAAATTTGTTATAAAACTTGTCACTCATCCAATTTAACTATTAAGTTGAAAAAAAGACTTAAAAACATGTAGGTTTTCCTCATATTTCATATGTAGGCTTGTATATGCTCATTTAGGCCTACTAGGCCTAATTAGCCTTTTTAGGCCCTTCGCTACATTCAATAACTTTGAAATTCAATGAGAACCTTTTCAAATTTTAGTAATAAAAGGAATATACCTCTTTAAATTTTCAATTCACCTCATGATCTCAAGTAATGGTCAACACATTTCCTTCACCTCATCCAAAACCTACTTGTAGTTGATCACTAAGTCTACCTACACTATAATAAGTGTAAGCCTTATTAAACTATCCTTTCAACACTTTGGGATCATTTATAAGTTTTAAAAATCTCTATTAGGTTATACTTTACCTTCTACCAACCCATTCACACTCCATTAGACACTAAAACTCTCATCTATTGACTGCCATTAGCCTACAGGTCCACATTTAGACTCCTATATTAATAGTTCACTAGAGTGAGCTTTTTAAAACTATTATAATATATTAATGATGAAAATAAGGGTTAAAATGTTTCCGTTCTCCTAATTTCTCTTTGTAACCTCTCATAATTCCATTCAGTCACTACACAACTAGACTATTTTTTAATTAGGCCTATGATAGGCTTGTAGATGCACATTAGACCTTCTTGGGTATTAGGCCTTGAGGTATGAGTTATTTTTTATTTTGATTTATTAATTATTATCCAATTTATTTAATTTTAACCATATAAAAAATTTATATACATGAATCAAGATTTTCCTACATGCCTTTAGTCATGAAAATAGATTTACCTAACTCACTTGGTCTTTATCTCAATGTCCACAGTCTAATAGTACAGTACTTGAAGTGATTGTAATTGTTAATTTTGATATATTATATTCATGATGGTTTTTATTAATATTTTTTAATGTGTCACACCTTTTTATGACTTACTTATCTATCCATAGCTTCAAGGTGCTTGGTCACACTAAAAATAATGAGAACCCTTGTAGACTAGGCCTGCAACCTCTTGAGGTGGACTTTACGACAACATATATATAAAAATTTGAACCTTGATTACATTTAATATATTTTTGATGGATTTATATGATTCCAAGTAGATATTAATTTTTCTCTACAACTTTTACAAACTCTTCATATGGACTTGGTCTTCATGGAAGTATAAACTTTCTAGGCTCAAACCTATAATTTCACCATTCTTGAAAGATGCTACTCATTTATGACCTACATAGCCATTAATGTGATTGGATATGGATTTAAATTAATTTTTAATACATGTATATACTTTAAAAACCTTATTAAATCAGTAATGAGATCAAAACTTCACTAAAATACCCAAAACTGAGCCTATAGGGTTTAGCTCGGGTTTTAGGCCTGTTAAACTTGTTAACATTCTTTCATAAAGCATATCCAATTGAAATAAATACTAATACATGGATAATTTATATCATTAAGGCTAAAATATTTTTACAATAGCTTGGGTGTTGAATCTCTCTCTCCTATATAGACTGAGCATTTGAAGATGACTATTATGAGCTTGCCAAGAGCTTGATGGAGTATCTAATGCAATTTTTGGCTTGAAATGACTTTTTAAAGATTTTAAAAACATTATTGATCCTTATTTAATTCATTAAAACTTGAATTTTTCCTTTGATATCCTTGAAACACATTTTATCTCTCCTTCTTTTCTAATAACTTTCATTTACAACTATTTACAAGAGAAATGATTGCATGTTTTGATTCAAATTATCATTTTTGACTTAATTTTTTCCCCTTTCACATTATAAACCTTCTCATAGGTCTTGAAACATGCACATGTACATACCATTACCTTTTATAACCTTTAATTTAGCTTATAACTAGTATGTATCATCTCAATATTTGAATATATAGTAAGACTAAAGTAGTGAAATACCTTAAACTTTTAAAAACTACCTTAATCTTTCCAAATTTATTGAAGAACAATATTAAAAACTTACTAGTTATGTTCTTTGGTAAATTTGGTCAACATTAGACCATGGTTATCCTAGAAGGGTCACCACCTTGTCTCCTTAAGCATAGTTCTCCATCAACTTGATTTCACACTTAACCTTAACCTTATCAAAATTACCTTAAACATTAATAAACATAAAATGAAGACTATAAATAATGAATATTTTATGACAAGACAACATGAATTGACTCAGCTACTAACTAGACCATGATAAATGACCTTGAAAGTTGTTAATAAAGACACACTACATATCATCCTGCATCTTTAATGATTAACACATGACCTTAATAATGGGTATCAACAAAATTAAGGTCAAATACATCAAAGTTTTTAATTACTCTCATTCATGGTGGCCAAATTTTGGTTAACACACTACACACAATCTTTTACAAGTTATGTAACCTTTGGAAGCTGATATTACCAAAAAAATGCTATGAAATCAACTCATGATATTGATTCACAAGATGTAATTCATAGTCCTCTAGCACCTGAGATATCCTTACACCATTTTAAAACTAGTTTTTTTACACCCATGTTCATAATTTAAGATGGAAAGGGTGATCTTGAACAACACCTTTGATATTTCTATGTAACATGCCTTGATTATGCTTCAAATGATAAAATTTTGACCAAATTATTTCCAAGAAGTATAAAGGACTATGATTTTACATGGTTCTAATATTTACCAAACTAATTAGTAAGAGCATTAAAGCCTTTGGTGGATCAGTTTTTAGCACATTTTTCAATCAAAATTATAGAAAATATGTCATATGCATAAATTACCAAGATAAAACAAGGAACCAATGAGCCTATTAACATAGGTATAAGATAATTTTTTCTAAAATTACAAATATAATGGTAAATAAAGAGCTTACAGATATATTTAAGTAAATTTTTCTTGATCACTTACATGAGTTTATTATTTTTAGTAATTTCATATCTTTTGATGACTTATGCCATATTTTTCGAGATAGAGAAATGAAACTTATTTCATTAAACAAGCTTAAATATGTAGCAAACACATCAACTACATCCAATACCAAGTTTCATATTAAAAAAAGCCATAAGTTCAAACCTACTAAAGCTAAAAAGGAAATGACCATCATGGCTAATATAGTGTCATAATGAGCTAATTAGCTTATCTTATCAAATGCACCTAAGATATAATTTATATGATTACTCAAATATCTAGCTTGGCTACTTCTAAGTATTATAAAGAGTCATATTATATCTTTGATTCCTCATATGGTGGTTGATATGAGTTTATCTCTACCAAAAGGATATGATTCCAATGCTTAGTGTGACTATCACCAATGTGTGGGGCATTCTACAAATATTTGTTTTAAATTGAAGCACAATATAATATCTTATTAATAGTTATCTACTAACCTTTAAGGATTATCCAATGGATTTAGGATCAAAACCTAATTATTATTAATATAATTATATGTGAGATAAATCCTATGGTTCATAGGCATTTTATTTCATTTGATAACAACAAGATTTTAAATGATGACTTAGTTCTTCATTCCTTGTTTATCAAGGCACATATTGATCATCAACCTATACATAATTTTATGGTTGATATAGTTATAGTGATAATATATGTACCATGACATTACTCACACATTTTGGATACATAAAGGATGATTTATTCCATTAAAAAAAATGTTTAAATCATTTGATGCAAAGGCACAAGAAGTTTCTAGTGAGATTGATTTACCTTTATAGGTTAGTCTACACATGTCACCACAAAATTTTAAATTATACCACATATGAAAGTATTTGATATATTATTGGGATGACCTTGGATTCATAACCTCCATGTAGTACCTTTCATAATGAATTTGTGTCTTAAATATATTCATGTCAACAAGGTAATTACAATTTTAGGGATTTAATATGAATATCCTTTACAATAGGAAAAATTTGTTTAGTGATAGCTAATTATATAACCTATTAAAGTTAATCATGCATGAAATGTTATGCTATAGGTAATTCCCTTTCCTAGGGAACCAATACTTGAGAGGTCATTGACTCATATATATATATATATATATATATATATATATATATATATATAATGAACTCTTCAAGATCCTCATTTACTCCTCCATGACCTAGGTAGTTATTGACAATAGAGCACTATGTTTTAGAATGGGTATAAAACCCCAATATTACATAAATGAAATCACATAGAATTAAAAAATTATTTATAAAAACCACTACATCTTCTACTACTATCTCATGACAATAAAATCCCATGAGGCATGTATAAAGTATTATAGATTCTCTAGTTTTAAATTTGGCACATATACATGATCCTTGGCAGCATGACCAGTTTACTATACCATATTTAGAATATATAACACCATATGATCATCCCTTAAATGGTATAATTGGATATCACTCTCTTTCCAAACTTTTCAAAAACATTCAAAAATTTAATAAAATCAAATATTAAAGAGATAATATTAAAACATTCAAATAAAGAAAAATACAATAATATTTAGCAATTCGCATGTTTACTAGCTTTGTGCATGTTATGTTTACTTTATTTTGGTATATATAAAATAATTTATATATACACACAATTTTAATCAGTACTTGAGTATGATACATGAATACATGAGATCTGTGATACATGAGCATGCAGATGTTAGAATTTTCATTTTCTCACATGACACAGCCTGTTGGGGGCATCATACTTATATATGATCATGATTGACACTAGTTATATTATTTTATGTTCATTTTCATTATCACATTAATATTACATACTAAAATTCACATAGACCTATACTCATGTTTATATCTTACATAATATACTTGATATGATATTCTACATGACATTTTGTTGACATATGTATGAAGGGACTAGTATGGCATGCTTATGCTAGTTGCATCTATTTCATTTAAATTCATCTCTTGTAATGGCTTAAATGATCATAATTATTATTCTTCTAGATAGTTACATTCAAACCTAGATATTAACACTAATGTTACTATTCATTCTCAATACAAGTGTCCCTTATGTAAGGAACTTTTCAAAAGATGTGGTATAAATAAATGTTAAATCCAACTCATTATTCATATAGAAAACACCAAGCAAACACATATTCAAGTGTAGGCTAGGATAAATGAAGAAGATAATAGAAAAATAAATTGAGAATAATATTTTTGACATTAAAATTAAATTGTATTATTTTGAGATAAAATTTTCAAAGATGGTGAAATCATAATTCATGAGAATTTACAACTTACATGTTTCAAATGACATGAATAACTAAAAATAATTAATCTAAGATAATAAACTAAATAAATACCACTTAGAACAAAAATTTCCCCAAAGACTCCCCCTTGATCCAAAAGGGTAGAGATGATTAAGATCTAGAGCTATGACTTTGAGTTCATCAATGAGTCTCTATTACATCTACAAGTTAGCACATTATACATCATGGTACTGGTCAAAACTGATGTCACTCCATATAGAAGCCCACCCTATGAGTTGTGGCATACATGGTTAATGAACATGATCAAGGCCTACTCATTCCCTATGATCATTCTACCATATTATAGTAGAACCCAATCAAAGCCTACCCAACTACATTAACCCACACAAGGTCCCACACAAGAACCCATCTAAGTGATCCTCTAGTACTCTGTATGGCATATCTCTCAGATGTCTAACAATTGCCAACATCACACACATGCCTTTGTTTAACACTCAAAATGCTAGAAAATTTAATGTTGACTTGTACAACCACTGACGACTGATCAAAGGCCACTATGGAATATATTCCCCCCTATTAGGTGAGAGGTGAAAAACTATGTAGCATAAAAACAAATTCAAACTAATCTATATGCTCCTCATCCATCATATCAATGCATTGAAAAAAAATCAAAATTTAAAGTAAAGTACACAAACCAAAAATATCTATCCTAATAGTAAACCCATACTCTAAGCAAATAGTAAACTAGAGAAGGGAAATTATCCTCCAACCTTCATTGATCCTCCAACTTCTAATTGACTCTATTTAGACTATTAGATCCTCAGGGACCTATAAATGCCAAAATGTAACACCATCATCACCAATAACACAAGTGGTAAGACACATTATTATAATATTAGTTTGATGTATACAATGCATTTGGAGAATGTTTGCAAAGATAGGGTGTCATATTCCACTGATAATATACCTGTACAACATTATGTTTAATACATTTGGCATTAAAATCTCATAATGAGGCTCCCAAATAGAAATTTCACCATTCTAATGTGTTTAGAATGTCAAAAACTATGAATATCACCTGGTCACATGACCACCTTTTGAATACAAGAGTTGAAATTACACCCTTATATCATCAAAGTCAATTTACAAACCTTTGAAAAAGGAATATTCTCTTCAAACAAGCATCTTTGACTTAGATGAATTTTGGCTAAAATATCCTTTGGAGGAAATTGAACCCCTGACCTCTTGTTGTGAAAATGATTTGTCAAAATATTGATTACCAACTCCACTGTGATAAATTTGACATGTAATTTCAAGATAACCTATTTAAACTATATATTTATTGATCTTTCCAAAAATATAAAAAACTGTGCATGTAAAAAACTTTAACCAACATTATTTACTTGCATGAGAAGATTTTATTTGGAACTTTTGAGGAGGGAGGTGAGGGGATCACTTAGCAATAAATAAAACCTAAATTAAAATCTTACTATTGCACCATTTCAATGGTGTAATACAAAATTACTAAGAATGCCATACTACTATAATGCCTCAGCCATTTCAATTTTATAGAAAATGAGTTGTCAAAAGTATGATAATTTTATATTCTTATCTAGGGCATAATACAAGTGAAATGATCATGAAATAGAAACACAACATAATCAAAATAAAAACAAGGCATATCACCCACCATATAGGTTTATTCAAAAAATTACTAGCTGTATAAAGATTTTTCTTCTTCATGTATATGTCTGATCAAAATACTACAACCAATTTGTGCTCTAAAAATTGAATTTTTCTAGATCAAATTTTACTTTGTGTTGCACTAGATCAAATTTTAATTTTGAATTGCATCAAAGAGGGCCTACAAGTGTTGTATGCATCCAAATGGAGTGATAAAATACTTAGATTTCTTTCTTCCAAAATGGAATGCAATTGTTCCAATTTTCTTTAAAACTGCTCTTCAAATCCTTTTCTTAAAAATGTTGGACACTGCATATTTATTATTTTCTAAATTTTTGCCTTAACTTCATCAATCCCCCTTCACAATTTATGTCTCTGATACCACTGTAGGATAGGATAAATGGATAAGATAATATAAAACTATATTTCAAATAACATTTTTGATAATAAAATTAAATTGTATTATTTCGAGATGATTTTTCAAAGACAGTGAAAGCATATAATACTTTCACAGTAAGTTACAACTAACTTATGGGTTTAAACCAAAATTAATAACTAAAAAAAATTAATCTATGATAATAAACTAAATAAATAACACTTGGATAAAAAATGACCCAACATCAAGTTCATTTAATTAATTACACAGCTAAGTTTTACTACCCTATTTTTATATTAGTCATAGGAATAGTCATATTATAAGTATGAAGCATTCAAAGAATGATCACTAAATGCACTTGCATATAACATTATACATTATTTTTCACACAAAATCCAAAATATAGGGGGGAAATACAAATATCTAAGGCCCTCTTTAGAGTATTGGTTATTTAGGCATCATTCATTAACAGAGGGGTCCTTGAGGGTAGCTCAAATTCATGAACCCACTAACCCATTTTTGGAAAGGTGACAAGACCTAAGAGGGGGATCTAAGGTTTAAGATATATTATTATAGTGAGATCATATGCATTTAATTTGAACACATAATCTAAAATATGATAAAAACCCCATAAAGACCCAAGTATAAGTTTCAATCAATACCAAATACTACTTATAGGACAAAGGCATTGAAACACAAATAATATCATTGATGAAAGGTTCTTAGGGTGATGAAAGTGTCCTTCCTAGTAAAAATCTAATTTTAATAATTTGATGATTAGATTATAATCTTCATACAATCCATTTCTACACTTGTACTACTCAGATGTACTAGCATATCAATGTATAAACTAATTAAAATTATTACTTTATATTGTTATTATCATAGTATTGAATGTTTTACTTTCTATATTTGGTATATACTTAGATTCAATATTTCTTATCAGAATGTCATTAGAATATAAATTCATTAATTACCCTAATTTTTAGAGTAGCTTACTCCTTGTTTGATTAGGCTACTCTTTCATTATTAATACTTATTTCCAAAAATGGTTAAACACATAATTAGATGTTATCCTTTTTTATACATCCAATTTTAAAAATTTATGGACATAAATATCTATTATTTATCTTCAATGTACTTGACTTAGCTTGTCATAATATAATACATTACAAAAGGAGAAGGGAAGAGGTAGTTAGGTCAAACATGAATAAAAGAGTTTCACTACATATACTACATGCCAAATTCTATGCTTTTAGCCTATAACATATGTTGGGATATGTGTATCTAGCTTGTGGATTACATAACCCATTCCTTATCATATTTCATTTCTCTAGGATTTCATTTGGTTAGATAGGTTTGCCTATGGAGTAACCATAGCCTAAGAATAATATAAATAGGAGCTAGGGATTAATACTTGATCATCATACTATAAATTCTACTCTTATTAAATATTGTGGAGTTTTCTCCCTTGAAGTGGCTTGATTGGATTAGAATCTTCATGAAACCTATTTCTACACTTTCATTACTCATATATACCAACACATCGGTGTATAAACTAATTAAAATTTATCCTTTGTATTATTATTATCAGAATGTTAATTGTTATACTTTCTATATTTAAGATGTGATTATATTCAATATTTTTTATTAGAATATCATTAAAATCTAAATTCATTAATTACCCTAATTTTTAGAGTAGCTTAGTCTGTGCTTGATTAGGCTACTCTTTCATTGTTAATCATTATTTTTAAAAAGGGTCAAACACATAATTAGATGTCATTCCTATTTGTACTTTCAATTTTTAGAATTTATGGAAATAAATATCAATTTTTTTAAATCTTTAATGCACTTGACTTAGCTTGTCATAATAAAATATATTAAAAAAGGATAAGGGAAGTGGTAGTTAGGTATGACATGCATAAAGGAGTTTCACTACATATACTGCATGCCAAATGTTATGAATTTAACCTATAATGTGTGTTTAGATATGTATAGCCAATTTATGGCTTGTATAACCCCTTCCTTATCATATTTCATTTATATATGATCTAATTTGGTTAGATAGGTTGGCCTAAGGAGTAACCATAACCTAAAAATACTATAAACAGGAGGTAGGGATTAATACTTGATCATCATATTGTGAATTCTACTCTTATTAAAGCTTGTGGTATTTTCCCACTCAAAGTGGCTTGTAATTTATTCATTTATTCTACTATATTTTAGTCATATTATGATCTATTACTATTATTATACTTTATTAGTGAAGTAATTTCATTATTAAAGTGGTATTAGAGTATTGATTTGGGTCATTGAGTGTGTGAGACCCTAATATTAGAGAATAAATTATATCTCAAATTAAGTTACAAATTTATCTTCAATTTTTTTACTAGAGTTTGATGATAATTATATGACATATCAGTAAAACCATTAGGGTTTGGGGATCTATTTTGAGCTAGTTATTACCAACTTATGGTTTTATATAAATTTGCTCTAGAGGGCACATTTTGAGGATTTTTTAAAGATTTATTTACATTTTTTTAAAGATTGAAAAAACAAAGAAATGATTTATTATTTGTAATTTTTGATTTAAGGCTGATATTAGTGAAAAACATTACAATCAAAGTTGGGCCAAATGTGACAATCAGGATCATCATTGTTAAGTCTTGTTATGGTAAGACCATAAACTAGGAATTGAGGCAAGGGTGTTGAAATTATAATTAAAAATCCTCATAAATAAGAGATAGAGTTAGAAGGGGGAGTTATTAAATCAATTGTTCTAGGAATTTCTACAACAAATGAAAAATTAAGCCAACTTGAGTATGATGTGCATATCATACAATCTAAGGTGCAAGGTCTACATTTTGAAATGAGGACATAGTACCTTGGTAGATTTGGTGATAACTTTAAAGAATAGTTAGATAAAACAACCACCTATAACCATTACACAACCCAACAAACATGGATATTTTAACCAACTTGATCTAAATCTAAATACCTTGTAGCCAAAGAACATGATTCCAAAGTGGAAATGTAAAAGTTTGATAAGAAGGATTCATAAATTGGATCAACCAAATGGTTTTTTATATACACCAAATTATATGTGGCCAAAATGTGGTCATGGTATCCCTAAATATAGAAATAGAATAATTAATCTGGTATAGATGGTTGTGTGCTCAAAAGAAGAATAAGGTTTTCAATCTCACCTAGTATGCTTTTACAGAGAAGCTACAACTACACTATAGAAATAATGTGAGTGATAACAATTTTAGTCAACTAATAAACATATGAAAAATAATATTAGTCAAAGATTATGTTCATCAATTCCAAACCTCTCTTTATACATGGATAACATTATTGAGGAACACCTGAATGACTCATTTATTAAAGGTCTCAAGGACCACATTGAACATGAGGTATGTATATTTAATCTAGATACTATATTTGAATTTATTCTCAAGGTTCATAGGGTAGAATATTTTTATATCTATAAAGAGATAGTCATTCACCAACATTAAAAAATTAATCAACTTATCACCATCATTCCATTAGTATACTAGATTGACACATCAATAAATTTAAGAGAAATGAATGAAAGGTTCATGTTTTAATGATAATAGAAAATGGATAAAAGGACATAAATGATATGAAAACAAATTTTTATACATTGAATGGGTTAATGAGGAAGAAGATGATGATTCATCAGATGAAGACAAAGAGGTGCTAGATATAGAATTTAAAGAATCCCAACCAACTATCTCATGCCATGTACTTTCAAGTATTGGTGCTCCTCAAACCTTTAAACTTATGGGTTTCCTAAGGAAAAAAGGTAATAATGTTTATTGATGCAGGGAGTACACATAAATTCATCAATAGTAGGTTGGATACTCTATTGAACTATTTCATTTATCTAGCTCCAAAATTTTAGGTCATGATTATAGATGGTGGTACAGTCAATTGTTCTAGAAAATTCCATAGTTTTAATTTTTATATGGGTGATTATAGGACATATTCTCCTATGTTTTTTATTACCATCATAAAATCAAACATTATTCTTAGAGTCTAATTGATTACAACCTTGGGCACAATCAAGATGAATTTATAGGAACTATTCATGTGATTTCATTCTGAAGATAGGATATTTGAACTATGTGTATTACAGGTAAAATCTCCACAATCGGTTAGTTTACATTAGGTGAAAAATATTCTCAAAAAAGGGGTTGAAGTATTTTTAGCAAGATTGTGTTCCATATAAGTTTAACCAATAAAGGTGTCTACATATCTTGATCAATAGATGATTATAAATAACCACCTCACTATTTTTAGCGCCTTGCCAAAAGGACTTCCACTAAAAAGAAAATATGATCATGCTATATGGCTACTTCTAAGGATTTCACCATTAAACATCAAATCATACTAGTATCCAGTTTCCCAAAAAATTGAAATTAAAAATATGGTACACAAGATGATAGAGGCATGTATTATTAGACATAGCCAAAGTGAATATTCATATCCAATGGTCATGGTGTGTAAGAAGGATGATACTTGGAGGATGTGCCTAGACTACAAAGAACTCAAAAAGTGCACCATCAAAGATAAGTCCCTATTTTTGAAATTGATGATTTTTTAGATGAGTTACATGGTGTTATTTATTTTACAAAACTAGAACTTCATTTTAGGCACCATAAAAATCATATTAGAGATGAGGATATCCCTAAAATATATTTCAGTACTCATGAAGGCAATTATGAGTTTTTGGTCATGAATTTTAGTCTCACAAATGCACCATCTACATTTAAAATTTTAATGAATGTTTTATTTAGGCCATTTTTAAAGGAAATTTGAGTTGGTATTTTTTGACAACATCTTAATCTACAACAAATCTTTGGAATAACAGTTGTAGCATGTGAAAGAGGTTTTGTTGGTGCTAGAACAACATAAAATTATACAAAACCTTCAAGATGTGATTTTGGATTCCAAAAGCTAGAGTATATGGGTCATAATATTTCACATGAAAGAGTCAAATTATACCCTAAGAAGATGGAGTGGAAAGTGCTTAAAACCCTCAAGAATCCATAAGATTTTTTGGGCTCACAAGTTACTATTATAGATTTTTGAAAAATTATGGTAGCACAACAAAAACACTAAAAAAATTATTTAAGGACTCCTTCCACTATAATGGATCAAAAACTTAGGCATTTTAAAATATAAAGGAGGCTATGTGCATCACTCTAGTCTTGGCTACCCATGATTTTTACAAAAAAAATATTATTGAATGTGTTGCATTAGGACATGGCATAGGGGTAGTACTCATGAAATAAGGTAGACCTATTTAATTTTGGATTCATCAAATAAAGGGTAAAAATAGTATAAAACCAATCTATGAGAAAGAGACATTGGGTATTCTACATGAAATCACACAATGGATACTTTATTTGATGGGTAGGCACTTTAAGGTAAAGACTGATCATGATAGTCTAAATTACTTTTTTATAAAAAAGATTATGTTTAAAAGAAAAAAAATGGGTGACTGAGATGTTTGGATATTAATTTGAGATAATCTATAATGAAGGTAAAAAGAATGTTGTAGAAAATTCACTATCTAGGAAGGATGAATCCACATAAGCATTGTTATGTGCAATGACCATTTGGTAGGTAGATCAGTTGGAAGAGGTTAGATTAGAATAGAAGAATGACAAAGATACACAAGGATTGATTTAGAATGTACATAATGGATTTAGTGATTGTAAAAAAAATGAGTGGAAAGGTAATGCATTATGGTATATGATTAATTATACCTATGTAATAATTTTATCCTCAAGCACAAAATCATTTAGAAGCTTCATGTATCTCCAATAGGGGGGCACTCTGGATTTTTGAAAAACCTATCATAGAATCAAGAAAGATATATAATGGGAAGGAAAAAAGGGGATATAAAAAAATTTGTGGTTGAATATATGGTATGTCAACAAAACAAGGGTGAAAAAATTACGAACACTAGGTCTTTTTTAGCCTTTATCCATTCCTATCCAAAAGTGGGAAGAGGCTTATATGGATTTCATTATAGGGTTATTGAGGTCTAAGGGTAAAAATGTCATCTTTTTAATCATTAATAGGCTCACAAAATATGATCATTTTTTCCTAATCATAACCATTTGTAGTTAGTATGATAATGATTGCTTTTAGATACATTTCAAATGTTGAACAATAATTCCAAGATCATTGTAAGTGATCATGATCCCAAATTTACTAGTATTTTTTAGACTAATTTATTTTCATGTTTGGGTACTCAGCTAGCTCATATCTCATCATATCATCATAAATATGATGGGAAAACATAGGTGGTAAAAAAATTCTTAGAAGGGTATCTTTGGTATTTTGTATTTGATAAACAAGAATAATGGGTTAGTTGGTGGCCACTCAAAAAATGATGGTATAAAACTTTCATACTTATTTTAAATGTCTCCATTTCTATCACTTTATGATTATTATTCTTGATCCATCATTTCATCCTTGAGGGTGAAAAATAAGATTTGAGCTATTTAAGAATACATTCAATATCAACATATGATATTGGTTAGTCTAAAAGAGAATTTGGCAGAACATAATAGAATAGATCAACAAGCATATCAACATTAAAGTGAGATATATTTTAACATAAGTGATTGGGTCTTTATGCATTCGTATCCATATAATCAAATGTATCTAAAGTAATAACAAAAGGATAAAAATTTCTCTAATGTATTATGGCCCTTATAAGATTTTATAGAAAATTGGCAGTGTTGAATATAAGATAGAGCTATCCCAATGTGCTCACATACATCTTGTATTTCATGTATTTTTCTTGAAGAAGGTATTTGGATAGATAATTTTTACTCAGACTGAGTTAATAAAATTTGATGAAAAAGGGCAGTAATTTTATAATATGAGGAGATCCTTTAGACACATACTAAGAGGCTAAGTATAAGATAAACTATAGAGTATTTTATTAAGTGGAAGAATATGAAATATGAAGATGAAAAGTGGGAGGATGAAGATTTTTCGTAGGAGCATCTAGAGTTATTCAACATTTAGGATAAAGTTATTTTGAAGGGGAGGGGTATGCTATTCCCTTATATTATATCATGTGTTAGGATATGTGTATATAAAAGGGAAAGTGGAATTGATCTAAAAATCAATCCTATCTTTGAGAAGATAAAGCACACTATCCCTTTTGTTTGTTGGTACATTTATGCAATCAGGGTCATGACCAATATGGATTTTCTAGACCTAAGGGGTCCCTGAGCACACAATATCACAAGAGAGGATTCCAAATCCTGTAGTCAAGAAATACCACATAATAACCCTAACTAGGTTCTAAATTTTCATATCAAAGTAAATGATAAAGTAAATTAAATCTAATGTAGTTCTCACCAAAGCATGTGGTAGAAAGTGGGGATAATAAACATAAAAGTAAGCATGCAAAGAATAACTCTACTCAAGTCAATGTATAGGTAATATTAATGCATGGAGAGAGAAACATAGTCATAAGCTAACACATGCAAATATATATACTTAATAAAAAGGAACAATAGTAGGAATACTTACCTTGAATATGAATCCATTGAGCCTCAATCTCTCCCTTGGCCAATGGTGATTTACAATGGGTTATTGTAGTTTATAAGGATAAAAAAGATAGGTCAGCTCTAGGCTACATAACTTCTCATATGCATCCAAAAGACTTATCCCATAAGATAATATTCTTATATCCAAGTGTAGTATGAAACCCTAAGTAATGGTTCTTCATGTAGAATGGTGGATTAGTAAATTCAAAAATAAATGATTATCTCGCTATCTCTCAATAAAAATAGTGAAAAGGATGTGTTTATATAGATGGATCTAACCCTAAACTCTTACAAAGTTTTATCCAATAGATTCAGATGAATCAACACTGTTATTTAATAAATAAAGTATTTAAGTACTAGACTAGGTTGACTAGGGTTGACCTAATCCCATAATGTGCCTATATTTTAAGAACAGGGTCAGCCCAAGTTGACTTTATTCGATAAATGACAAAAATATATTTTGTATTTGTTAGGGTCTATTTGAGGTGGTTAATTTCTTAGAGGAGTGTTTCAGGGAGGTGTCAAATATTAGGGAAATGTATAGGAGAGGTTTGTGTTCATTTCAAGTGGTGGCATAGGGGACAATAATATTTAGAATCACTAATAGTCTACCCACCCCTTTCTTGGTATACCCTTTAAGGTGTGCACTTAGAGAGATTAAGACTCAATAGGTTATTATAAAAGAGAAAGAATTAGTAATAGATAAAGTTTAAAAATATTATGTGTATATATATTTCCCACTCGAAGCTCATTATCTGTCATGCAGTTTCAACATGAGATGGTACTTTAGGAAAAGAACATAGCAACACATAATGCTAAACTAAGTAAATTATAGTAAGAAGTTAATATGATAAATAAAAGGATATAATTATAAAATAAATAAATTTACTTACCTTAGTGATGCATAAGAGGAAGGAAATGAGACAAATATCAAGGTATCCAATGTAGGGAACATTAGGCTAGCCTATAAAATAAGCAAAAAATTGAAATTTTTGCAAAATACAAATGTAAAATGTGGAAACATTCTCTATAATGTCAAGATTATAGAACATATTTTGGTTTATAAAAAGAGTTAGTAGAAACAAAGTTATGGGTGAAAAATAGAATTTATTGGTAAATACTTGGTAGGTAAATAATTTTAAATAGTAAACATAAATAGGGTGAAAATTAATTCATTTTCTATTTTAAAAAAATATTGCTCTAAGAGACCAAGTATTGAGCTTTGAGATTGACCATGGTGAGGAGACAACTACAATATGGAGTATTCCTAGTAGTCATAGCTAGTACAACTCAAGTAAGTGATGCATTAATTTCAAAATTTTGAGTAATTTTATCTTAAATTAAGCTAGATATAGAAAAATAGTTGTTAGGAAAATTATAGATATCTAAAATGACCCTACAAAATTTTTAGGTAAACTAAGGTTTAAATGGGATATTGGATATGAAAGAATCAAAAAAATAAATGCCTAAGGAATTTATGCTAAATAGTTGAAAGGTCATCTTAAACTAAGAATAAAGTCAACCCTAAAAACTTAGTTGGAAAAGGATTGAGAAATCAAGGTGGTTGATTACATAGTAGAGAGTTGATTGAGTATTATTAAGGGTGGTCAACTACATAACAGAGGGATGATCTAGTTAGAAAAATAAATATGGCTGACATAGTACCTTTTAGAAGATGTAATATGTAATAGGTGGCTGATATAGTATGCTAAAAGAGGAAAATTTCTTGACAGAGGGCTAATATAGTATGTAAAGGATAAGAAAGGGCTGATTTAGTATCAAAAAGGCCAATTATGTCTATAATAATGGGTTGAATATGTAGCATAAGGATGACTTAGTATGGCAAAGAGGTGATAGGGTAGATTTAGTATCAAAAGGGCTAACTATGTAGGAAAAAGGAAAAATAAGGAAAATAGGTTGATGATGTAGTTAATTTTTAGTATTTTAAAAATATTTAAGAATGTATTTTATTATTATTACATTGAGATCTAACAAATTATTTATTTATTATATTTTATAGAGGTGACAAAGATTTTGGCACTTAGTATATGCATCCTAGATACCCATTTTTTTGGAGTGGTTATTAGATTTGGATCAAGCTTGGCTGGTTGCCTTGGGATTTGGAGGCATCAAAGAGATGAAGAGGATATAAATTAGCATTGATCTCATTGTCATGTTCTAAGAGCATGGGAGTGACTGACCAACACTTTCTGAGGGGAGGTGGAGGGGGATACAATTGAGGTGGGAATCACCTTAAAGGATGTTCATGCCTTACTAAGACTTCCAATTATTAAGACTAATGTCATATGTGATGCACTAGAGAAGGAGAATGAGAGGTAATTCATATCCCATTAGGTAATGGGATCAAATATAATTTATCTTGGTTTATAAGTTAATTTGTTTGATGTGTATATCTCATACATTCTAAATATTTTGGCCTTGATAGGACTTGTGACAACAAGTGTGTTGTGTCACAAGTCAAATGGGAAGGTACCACTATATGCATTAGCCTTATGTTAGTCTATCCTAGAGAAGGGCACATTATATGATTTAGGCTCTATCAATTGGGTATAACTCATGCATGATATGTATAGGATGCTAATCCAAGGGAAAGAGATGATGGCCCCCATCATTTTACTAAGTGTGTGGATATATGAGAGATTCCATATGTATTAATTGACTAGGTTACCCCATGTGGTCAATGGTAGGTTACCTCAAGTGGTATGATAGAGGAAGGATCATGTAATTCATACCATGCTCCATGTCCCATCATTACAGAATGTGATATGAGGGTAGATGGTATGGTATCATTACACTAATATTGCTTCCATGTGGTTTAATTAGGTGACTATTTCTACCAGTTTGGTATGCATTCATATCATGGGCCATTATACTTCATGGGTGGAGCCACATCCAATATCTCATGTACCTAAGTAATTAGACCTACCACATCTAGCATCCCCTTTAGTAGTCCATGATTATTTGGCATGACATGTTAGATAGTCAAGAGGGAGAGGAGGTATAGGAGTGCCTATAGAGATACCTATTATTAGGCCTTGATGGGTGATACCATGGATAGGGTAGGCACAATAGTAGTAGGTAACAAGTCTTGGTTCAAAGGATGTTATGGTTATGAATGTTGAGGGTGAGGATGCAAGAGTGGATCCATAGTAGGGATGACAACAACCACCTTGATATCATAGGATATGGAATCACCATTAGTAAGAGGGGACGTAGGTATGATCAGTAACACATAGTGATCTTATGGTGGATATAGGACATATGTGGTTGATAGAGAGACCAATAAGGAGGGGTCCATGATGAGCTTGAGTGGTGACTCCAAGTTTTAAACTTGTATGGAGGAATTTGATATAGGAGGTGCTTAATAATTGAGCTAATGGGAAGACCATGGTTGGTAACACCAAAACTAGCGAGAAATGCTTTGATGTAATAAGTTTTTGACATTGATAACTAGTTACATTATTATTTATGTATTTAGTGATAGATAGATGGTTTGAGATATATATAAATGACATATGATGTATATTTGGTTTTTTTACAAGTACTAAAGTGGAGGAGGTCACATGGGGAACCATCATTATTTCTACACACTATGATATTTTATATGGGATGCTATCATATTATGATCCATCCACCTTGGTAGACCTTATGATACCATCTACCCTAACTTATGCTAGCTAGTTTAGATTGGTGGGGGATGTTACTCGATAGATATAGGCATGATGAGATGGCTCACAAAAACCTTTAGTGGTAGAAGAGGGAGAGGCTTGAGCTTAGAAGTCATTGGTACACAAGTGACTTACTCATATGGTAACCACTATAGTGCTTGGAGGCATGCAAGGTTAAGTGGCCAATATGTAGGGATATATTGATGGATTTATATCAATAACTTTCTCATTACATCATAACATTTAGAGGGGTTAGTCATAGGCATACATGGGTAGCATAGTTTGACCACATGATAGACATGATGGATCATAACTATAGAGCTGTAGATCTTGTATTTTGTATAAAACTCAAGATATATATATATATATATATATATATATATATATATATATATATATATATGCTACAAAGGAAAACATATATAATTAAAGTAAAATACATGTGCTAGAAAGGAAATACATCCATCCATAGAAAACATACAAATCATAGACCAAGATATATATATATATATATATATATATATATATATATATATATATATATGCTATAAAGGAAAACATATATAATTAAAGTAAAATACATGTGCTAGAAAGGAAATACATCCATCCATAGAAAACATACAAATCATAGACCAAGATATATATATATATATATATATATATATATATATATCTTGGTCTATGATTTGTATGTTTTCTATGGATGGATGTATTTCCTTTCTAGCACATGTATTTTACTTTAATTATATATGGTATGGTAAATATGTGATATATGTTTTCTTTTCTAATATTATGTGATACACATGCATGGTTAAAAACAAAAGTAAAATGATTTGGAAAAGTATAAATAATCAAAACAAATGTAATACACACTATATCATGGTGAAAAATGTTGGAAAATAAAATATGAATAAATATAAGAAACCAAAATGGTAAAGAAAAATTTAATAAATGTTTTCAAACCATGTACAAGTAAAAATTACACCAAATTAAAACAAATGTAAGTCATACTATATCAAGTTGGGAAGTATGAAAATTTGTAATAAGATGGAAAACATGTGAAAAAAATGGTATAAATATAAATGAATAGTGAATTTAATCAATCATACCAGATCGAGATGGGAAGTATGAGAAATATAATAAAATGGTTGTAAACATACACACAATCAAAAAATAAGAAGATAAAAGTGAAGTATTAATGAAATAAGCATAAAACATACTAAATCAATATGGGAAGTATGTAAATGGCATTTAAATCATAATGTAACACAAATTATCTCAAATTTTGAGCATGTCATTTTATTGTGACTTGGTTATAATATAAACTATTTATTGGAATATTCTATGAGGAGGGCCTAGTCTTATCTGAGGTCTTATATTGCAACTGATAAAGGAAACACCAATGATGTGGAGATACACGTGGAAATAATTTAAATATGTTTTAATGTGGTAATTTGTGAGGAGATCATGATCCTATCCATGGTCTTACACTGCAACTCATAAGGTGAATGCTAATGAGGTGGATGGTAATAAGGGGAAAATAAGGAAATGTTTTTGTGAGGAATGTATGGTCTTATCCAAGGTCTTACAATGCAACTCATAAAGGGAAACCCTAGGGGTTATGATCAGTTAATAAAATAATATTCCTCAAGGGGAAATATTAGGATTGTTGTAATGACAAAAATAGTGTAAAAATCATGACATAGGCATTTAATGAGGAAATTTTAGTAAAAATGAGTCATGATAGGCAATAAGGAAAGACACAAAGAGTCTAGTGACCATAAAAATATAAAGGATACTTGACCACAATAAAAACAAAACTTAGTAAAATATTTAGAATACTAAGATCAACTCATGAAGGTTATATGAATAAGGAAATTAAAATGGTCCTACCTTCCCATAATATGTTACCCATTCCTTAGGACCTCTTATAGAGTTGCCAATCTATTATGAAAAATGGGTACTTATGTGATAAAGTAGGTAGCACTCTCAGATTTATTTTCATTTTCCTATCCCAATCTACTAGCCTACCACACCTAAATGGACCTCATCTTTATCATGAGGCCAACTTTGAATTTTGATCTTCGATTAAAAATAGGATGTGTTAAAGATAGTAAATAATTTACTTTGGTGTGATTAGAATTTTATATTGCATGTTTCCTTTTGAATCATTGCCTTTTGTTTAAATGATTTGGATTTTAAATTTTTTTAATGGATTTTATGATTTCTCCTCCATATAGATTTGGAATAACCAACATGAGTGATGAAAGTGATACACACAAATAATGCTAAGTAACTAGAGATATGACTGACTAAATAACTTATGATTACCTATAAACCAATATGTAATCTCAAGTTTCAACCATATGTACACTTAGTATGTGAAAGGTAAATAAGGGAAGAAAGAAGATACAAATAGGATGATGTATAGAAGTAGTACAATGAGAAGTCTTATTTGTTAACTGATCATATGGTAGAGATAAAATACTAAGGGAAGTAGGGTTTTATAACTAAGTCACAATAATAATTATCTTTATTTGAGTGTAAAAGATAATAAAAAATTATCACAAAGAAAATAAAAGAATCCATAAAATAAGTGAAATCTTAAAAATAATTTTTGTATTCATGAAAAGAATCATAATAATCCACAAGAAAAAATGAAAGAGAACTGGTCAAACACATAAATCATAATAGAATGGTGACACATAGTCAAAGATATAATAAATAAAAATGGATCAAAAAACCAATCCAAATCATAAAATAGAATAATTTGAAATAACACCATGCCGTGTTCAATAATATTGATAAATTGACCATAAATTTGATCCATAACATCTAAAACATCCCCATGTAGATGAAGTATGGCATTAGTTAGAGTCTCATCAATCTTCATGGAAATTTATGAAAATACTTCTTTTTGTATCATATCAACTTAAAAGGTAGGTGTAGAGGAGGAAGAGTAATGCTCATGTGGTATCTATTGTGTGGGATACTCAATGTGAGGAATGGATGTCTCAATGGGAATGGTATATGTAGAGCTATAATTAGGTGCAACTGACAGATAAAGAGGAACCTTACTTGAAAGACAACATGTATGAGGAGGAATAATTGGTGCAGGTGTTGACTATGGGAAATCATGAATATGCTACTAGATAATTCAACATCGATCAATATGATGGGTATAAAATTGATGCCAAAAATAATATACTTCCCCATATATAGGGACATACTTTGGAGGTAGCTTGGGAAGAGGTATGGTCTTATATTTGGGTTGGGTAGTGATTAGTCACAATGTGTCAATGTACTATATAAGATTTTGGTAGTGGGTAGAAGAATGGTTATTTTTCCATGGAAGTAACAAATACATTTATTAGTAGATTGTGCATGAATATTATAATAAGGTTGATATGCCCATTGTGCAGGTAAGGGATCAAGCTAAGGTAAGGGAAGAAGACCATCACCAAGTAAGGGGGGATCTAAATTAGAAACTAGGCTAGGATCATCTATAATTAAGGCTAGCTATGTATAGGGTCTAAGTATAGTGGTCAACATATTTGGAGGAAGTATGCTGGAAGGGTCATGATATCTAGAAAAATGATAAGGTCCTATCATGGCATGTTCCATGAGAATACTCTTGAGAGGATCTACCATAACTAGAGGCATACCATGTGAGTGATACATCTCTACCATGTGAACAATAGTTGAAAAAATAATATTAGGTACTATAAAAGAAGGAAATATAGAAGATAAATTAAAATAATGAAATAAAGAAGAGAGATATCTAAAAACTTCAACATTTATAGCTTGGACAAAGCCAACTAAAAATGGGTCATCTAAAGCATAAAATTCATCATAATTATGCAAGTTGATAGTACATGTAAGAATTATTTTATCATTCAAAGAAGCATGGTGAATTTAGTATCTAATTTTGGTTAAGGTAACTGGTATGTCATCAAAAGGTTATTGACATGGTCAAGGTTGAAGAGAAGGAGGAAGTTGAGTGATGATGTGATGGGAAAGATAAAAAAAATTATCTTTAGGATTATCTCATTTGGATCATCATCATTTAAGTTTAAGAGGTTATCTAGAGTATTTATAATTAGTTTAGGATGACCATTATAACTTCAAGTGGAGTTAATCAGATAGTTAAAGTATTAGGATTCTCTAAATGGGACACTACATAAGGGTTCAAGGGTGGTTATTTTAAATACACCATGTTCTTGTAATGTTTTGAAATTCTAAGGATTCATGTCCCCTTGAATCTTGTAGATAGTACGATTATGAGGAAATTTGACACATTAGCATGCAGATGAAGTGATTGCTCTCATATGATGAGTCCAAGGTCAACTGAGTAAGATATTTTAAGAAAGTTAAAAGTTAAAGATCATGGCTTTCACATATATGGTTATAGGAGGAATGGTAATAAGAATATAAAAATAACCTATAGGAGGCATTTATATTAAATCATATCCTTGATATATATTGTATGTGGATTTGAGGTTGCATTTGGAATATCCAAGTGTCTTAAATAAAGTTGGGTGGTAACACAAGTGCCTAAACCTTCATTAATTAAATCACACTTAATTTGGATATCACCTATTTAGATGATAATGAATAAATAAGGATCATCCACATGAAGAAATATCTCATTGAGAATCATAGAAGAGATAGGAAACCTAAGTGAGAGAGAAGTATCCACTATTTCATCAACATAGATGGACATCTATTCACATTATTGAAGTATGATATCTTCAAATCTAGATGAGGTAGCTTCTTTCCCTATAGGAGGAGGACAAGGGATGTTAATTTCAAAAAATAGTTCAATTAGGCATTTAAGATGAAGGGGAGACATTCACATTATCTCTAAGAATGAGATTTGATATGAGAGATGGTAAAGTTATGCAATAGGATCTCATTCATCATATCCCATTAGATATAGGTGTGTAGTGTTGAAAGAGCTCATGGGAAGGAAGGTCGAAGGTATAATTAAACTTATGTTGATAGGGTATGGTTGGTTTAGGTTGGTTTTAAATGGGTTTACAAGATGTGATGGTTGGTTGAGGTATTTATTGTGGTTGACTAAAATAAATACTATTTAAAGTTTGAGGTATGTTATCTTTTAGTATCAAATTTGGGGGAAGAGTAGAAGTTATATCAATGGTATGAGAGGTATGATAATTTAGTGTTTTTAGAAGTGGTGATTGTATGGGTATGTGTTATTCTTGACCCAATTCCATGAGATGGTATGGGGAAGTGTATTGAATGATGTGGAATGGTTGAGAGGTGTGATGGGTAGGTGTTAGATTTGAATCAATATAAATAACTAATCTTCTCATATTAGTCATGTTAACTACATTTTTATCATTAGTGTTAAATTATATAATACTTTTAATGTTGTTTGTAGTAGGAGTAGGTTGTTCAATGTTGTCTTGGTGGTTAGGAAGGGGATCCTTATAAATAGATAAATGAACATTCGCTTGATTTAAATCTTGATTTTTTTATTTTTTGTCTCATGAGATTTAAGTTCTATGTCATAATCTTGTTGATGCTTTTGGATAAGGAATTCAAGGTCAAAGTTAGGACCAAGAATAAAATACATAACAAGATTTATTAATTATCTATAATTCTTATGAGAATGCTCCCAACTTGCATGAAACCAATAAAATTTATTTTGATCATATCATGATTTCATAGGATGAGTGGGGTCAAGATCTCATGGTCAAGGTCTTGGAAGAAGTTTTTGAATATATACTAGGGACAATGGTTTGTGCACATTATTATGGTTGTGTTGAGAAAGTGTGGGTGTATGATTAGAATTATTATGAGGCAGAGGAACATGTTCCATGGTGTTGTTTGTGAAAATAGCTTGGATGGTGTGTATAGTGTCATAAGTGTCAATAACACCATCATAAATTACATGATAGTTTTTATTTTTTATGAGCATATAGTTACTATTGTAGGTTGAGATGGTTCAAATTGACGAATGAAGAAATCTTATCATTTGGCTTGGTTAAGAGCTTCTCTTAAGGTTTTTAAAGAAAGGGTCCTAACATGATATTGTAATTTAGGGTGGAGAACATTGGCAAATAAGTAGAAGAGGTTGTCATTGGCCATATTATTTTTATATTTGTTAGACAAGTTTTTCAATCATTTTATGAAGACTTGTGTTGTTTCGGTCTCAAGTTGTTTACAACTTATAAAATGAGCTAAGTTATTTTTAGAAAGATCACTAGTTTGGAATTATTGGATCAGTGAGTTGACCAAGTCTTCTAAGATAGTAATAGAGTAGGGTTTTTATTTATTATACCAATCTAAAACATCTCCTAAAAGTGTTTTAGCCAAGAATTTACTGAAATCAAAGGTATTAATATTAACCCAATCTTTGTAAAGGTTTCTAAATGTTTTTAGATGAAAGGTAGGACACACACACACACACACACACACACACACACACACACACACACACACACACACACACACACACACACACACACACACACACACACACACACACACACACACACACACACACACAAAAAGTGATGGTGGGGGTGATACCTCCTATGTAAATGTTATTAATTTGAGGTACTAGAGGTTTTTTTTGTAAATGTTTGATGGTGTTATTTATAAGTGGAGGTTGTGGTATGAGATTACCATGGGAATCCCTAAGGGTGGTGGGGGAATTAAGTTTGTTTACTCCTCATGGAGTATGGTGAGGTTGGTTTTAGAGATGTATGAGGTGATTTTGAATTTTCACCATCTGACTTACATTGTTAGTTTGAAAATTATGCATTTGGTTACATGTTTGTAATATAAGTTGATTAGTTTAAGTAGCATTTTGGCTAGTGGATGCAACATGTGATGCACTAGTGTTATATGAAGTGTTAACAACTTGAGATGCATTATGAGTGTGTGAGGAGGTAATATCATGCAATACACTAGTGGAATGATTATAATTGGTAACAAAAGAGGCATTTGTAGAAAAATAAGCATTGGTAACATGATTAGGCATGTGGGTATGTTGAAGAGGCCCACTAGAAGTTGAACCTATCATATTGGTAGAAATATTTGGCATGGAGGTTTAAGAAGATATAAAAGATGATTTCATGGTTTGGGAAAGATAAATTATATAGGGGAAAGGTTGTGATGAAAATAAATGTCTTCCCCCAAATCCTTGGGAAAAGGTAGGGGAAGGTGAATGGGGTTCTCCTATATGAGGTCCCATCATGAGATTATATATGGTTATAGGCTATTTTCCTTTATGTTGAGTGTTTTAATTGATGAAAAAGAACATTTACATTACGTATTTAATATCATGCTCATCTTATAAATAAAATAATGGGTTAAGTATTGAAGAAGAATGGGGAGGAGTCCTATAGTTGGTAGTCTGGGTGGAAACATGGAAATTGCTTTAATCCATAATGGGTGCCATAATATGTGTCTTAGGAAACCTATTAAGATTAGTAAAACTCATCATGTTTATTTGAATAAATTATTTATTATCCTCAATAGATAAATTCATGAAGAAAGAAACTAAAAATTTGGTAAAAATGAAGTTCAACTGGTAGGATACTGAGTTGAACCAATTGATATTGTCTTGTAAGATAGTAGATAAGATAGGCTACAAAAGACACAGTCAAATTGGTTGATTATATTTTATAGATGGTGAAATTGAGGGAGTTTGAAAGACATATAGTTGAATAGGTCAACTGTGTCTTTAAGGAAAATATAATAAGTTATCTATAAGAGACTAGGTTGAATAGAGTGACTGTGTTCTATGGGAAAATAAAAACTATAGGAGAAATAGTTGAGTAGATCGACTATGTTTTGAAGGTAGAGAAAAGTTTTGAAAGTTATGAATGTAGAAAATATAGTGTTATTTTGATGAATACTTGAAATAAACACACAAAAAACTATGTTAATCCAGTTGTGGCACATAACACAAGCCTTGCACCAATACTGGCTAATACAAGTTTTACAATATAACATATAATTATCAAATAGCCAAAAACAATCATAGAAATGCTAATCTCTGTGGTCATACTTTAATGTTTTAAATTATAATTTTTTATAAATAAATGTGATAGAGAGTTCTCTATAAAAATGAACTAGAAAGGAAATCTAAGGATGGTTTTAGGTAGTTAAGATTGAAAGGGATTTGTATTGGTCAAGGTACAGGCTTGATATTGGGGTCTACCCCCTCACTTCACAATCCCATAATGATAAGGGTGTTAGGGAATTTTCCAATATATACCATCAACCACTTATTATAATCAGCCAAAAAATCAAGTTGGCTTCCCCCTTGGTGGTGAAATATAGGTAGGTAGACCTTGGGTAGAATTTTTTTAATGTTTTTTGATGTTATGTGGTTTGGAAGTATGTGAAAAATAAAAATAGTGTGACTAAATTGATAAATTAAAAAATCATATCTAGTCTATGTGTTATTCTAACCAAGCAATAAACAAAATGGAAATTGAATTAATTAATAGTAAGATGGTTTATTTCCTTTGTTTGAAGAGTAAAAGGTTGGTTTAGATGACCAATTATGCAAACAATACATAATTAAATTGGCTAGGTCGATTCTATCTATTGAAGCAAGAGCTAGAATAAAATAGTTGAACGAGTTGACTGAGACTTTTAGATAGAAAAGCAAGATACATATTTATGTCTATCTAATTGACGTAGTTCACAATAGGGTTATATTTTTATATACTAAAAACATAAAAAAACATGACTATAAATGAATAACAAAAGTGA